>JAAGKR010001916.1:13499-109099 GCA_011419295.1 Clarias macrocephalus
TGTGTTATGGGAGGAACTCAGGAATCTGAAGATAAATAAAACAAGGATGGCATTAAACAAACATTAGTGAAACAAACATTAGTGAAACAAACATTAGTGAAACAAACATTAGTTAGCTCCATTTTAACATGGAGTAGCTTTAGCACAAGAGCGACATCCAGCAGACCAGTTCATCGTGGTGAACGCTTTTATTGTTTTATTTATTCACAACAGTTTGCCAGGTTTAAAAATATCCCGTCTGTTCAAAATGAGAATATTGTGCCATCGTTGTGTCTCGATGGTCTGGAACTCAGGAATCGGGGTTGTTATTGTCACAACTGTAATCCAGGAGCAGAGATAGTGACGGGGCGAGCCGGGATCTGTGTAAAGTGGGAAAACTCCCATCAGGGAAAAGAGCTTAAAACGTTTAATATGCACAGCAAGAGATTTAAACATTAGCAAACTTAGAGTAGATCAGACCACAGATATTTTAAATACAGCTGATCAAACCACTGACATCTTACATAGAATAGATCAGATTACTGACATCTTACATAGAATAGATCAGATTACTGATATATTACATAGAATAGATCAGATTACTGACATCTTACATAGAATAGATCAGATTACTGACATTTTACATAGAATAGATCAGACTGCTGACATCTTACATAGAATAGATCAGATTACTGACATCTTACATAGAATAGATCAGACTGCTGACATCTTACATAGAATAGATCAGATTACTGACATCTTACATAGAATAGATCAGATTACTGACATTTTACATAGAATAGTTCAGATTACTGACATCTTGCATAGAATAGATCAGATTACTGATATTTTACATAGAATAGATCAGATTACTGATATCTTACATAGAATAGATCAGATTACTGATATCTTACATAGAATAGATCAGATTACTGACATTTTACATAGTATAGATCAGATTACTGATATCTTACATAGAATAGATCAGACTGCTGACATCTTACATAGAATAGTTCAGATTACTGACATCTTGCATAGAATAGATCAGATTACTGATATTTTACATAGAATAGATCAGATTACTGATATCTTGCATAGAATAGATCAGATTACTGATATTTTACATAGAATAGATCAGATTGCTGACATTCTGCATAGAATAGATCAGAGTACTGACATCTTACATAGAATAGATCAGATTACTGATATTTTACATAGAATAGATCAGACTGCTGACATCTTACATAGAATAGATCAGATTACTGACATCTTGCATAGAATAGATCAGACTACTGACATCTTACATAGAATAGATCAGATTACTGACATTTTACATAGAATAGATCAGATTACTGATATTTTACATAGAATAGATCAGACTGCTGACATCTTACATAGAATAGATCAGATTACTGACATCTTGCATAGAATAGATCACATTACTGATATCTTACATAGAATAGATCAGATTACTGACATTTTACATAGAATAGATCAGATTACTGATATCTTACATAGAATAGATCAGACTACTGACATCTTACATAGAATAGATCAGACTGCTGACATCTTACATAGAATAGATCAGATTACTGACATCTTACATAGAATAGATCAGACTACTGACATCTTTCATAGAATAGATCAGATTACTGACATCATACATAGAATAGATCAGACTACTGACATCTTTCATAGAATAGATCAGATTACTGACATCTTACATAGAATAGATCAAACTGCTGACATCTTACATAGAATAGATCAGATTACTGACATTTTACATAGAATAGATCAGATTACTGATATCTTACATAGAATAGATCAGACTGCTGACATCTTACATAGAATAGATCAGATTACTGATATATTACATAGAATAGATCAGACTGCTGACATCTTACATAGAATAGATCAGATTACTGATATCTTACATAGAATAGATCAGATTACTGATATCTTACATAGAATAGATCAGACTGCTGATATCTTACATAGACTAGATCAGATTACTGACATCTTACATAGAATAGATCAAATTACTGACATCCTGCACCATTTTCTTATATAGAGTAGATTAGACCACCAACATTTTATATATCGTAGATCAGACCATGAATATTCAAATATTTCTTATATACAGTCAATCACTCCACTGATATCTTATGTAGAGTAGATCAGACCACTGAGATTTTATATAAAGTAGATCAGACTGCAGATTTCTTAGAAAATAGATCAAAATAAAGAAAGTGTATTTTATTTTCTGTGAATTCTGTTTTTGTTTTATTCCTAAAGTTTCTTTTCCTTTTTAATCCAAAGAGTAATACATCACACATTCATCATCCTGTCATACACACACACACACACACACACACACACACACACACAGCCATCTGCCACAGAGACTTAGAGTCCATTAGTGCCTTCATATACCACAGTAAGTAAATGAAACACACACTAAAGCACTAAGCTGTGTGTGTGTGTGTGTGTGTGTGTGTGTGAGAGAGAGAGAGAGAGAGAGAGAGAGAGACAATAAAGAGCAAAACATACTAAAATAGATAGGAGAGAAAGAAGAACATCAGTCAACTTCAGAGTCGAAATCTCCACACACACACACACTCACACACACACACACACACACACACACACACACACACACACATACATAAATTACAGTTTACAAGTTTAAATGAAAACACAGTCTAGGTTCTAAATGCTCTGTTCCAAGTACTTCAGTTCATTTAAATTTGTGATTATTCACTTTTTTGTGTGAAATATAAATAAGAAAACATTTCATGTTATATTCACAAAAAACAATCAAAATATTTCTGTGTTTCAAACTTCGTTTGCGAACCAGCATCGTGGCTGTAAGTGCGTCGGAACGTGTGAACGGAGCAGATTATTCTGAAAGCTCAATAAGGGTTTTTTCTTTCCACATTATCCCTTTGCTGCATGACGTCATGGCCTCTGTTTCTGTAGCGGCTTCAAGCGACGCTGTGTTTCTCTGAAAGACGTCATGGCTGACTTCATTAGTGCCGATCACAAACACACAGACGAACACACAGTTATGACTAACGCGTTCTGTCAAGTGAACGATTCACCCGATAGGCCGCGCTTGTGTTGAGCAAAGTGGCTGAAATCACCGTCGCAGTGTCGGCGTGTAAACATCTCTGAACAACAAGCAAACTATAGAAACTCAGAGGCTTCGGTCCAAGGATTCTGGATTCTGGTTGGTCAAACGGTGTTGATTACATTTCTATAAGTCAGGGGTTCATGAACAAGCTCGTTCTGAAACTTTACAACTGTGAGCACTGACAGTGAAATATTTTTGAATCGAGATTTGAATCTAAATCTTAAACCATAAATCCAAAATGTCTGCAGGTCAATTAGAAAATCAGATGGATATATATATATATATAATATATATATATATTTTTTTTATGATGACAGTGTACTTATTCTAAACTCCTGCTGTGGTGTAAAAGGAGTAAGTCACTCTCCCAGTTGCTGTAATCCTAATTTCCAGCGTTTGTGTTTGCTGTGCATAAAGTGAGTCTGTCTGTAGCGTTCAGGATGGCGACGCTGAGGTTTTTTTTTAAACACCATTATAAAGCACTGACAGGTCACTAACTATTTAAAATTCATTCATCAGCTCGGTGTGTGCGTAATGGATTCCAGCGGCGTACGGAGTCACGGTGTCAGCGCAAGTCGTGGTAATGCTGAAGGCACAATGCGGCTTTAATAATCAACTCTTAATCATTTGATCTGTGTTTCAGCATCTACATCGTTTCTCAGGTTTGTCTTTCATTCAATTTGTGAAATAAGGGATCTTTTTGAACGACTCCTGCTAAATGAATCTGTTCGCAATCAGTGATAAACTGGACACTTTTTAGCTTTGGCACATGTGGGTTTACGTACAATACATGGTGTAAGCGCTTTGTTTATCTGTCTGTCTGTCTGTCTGTCTGTCTGTCTGTCCACTACACCACAGAGCCGCCCCAGTATTACACTGTGAAGTGAAAATTTGAACATCCGCCTTATTGCTTCACAATTTAAGAAGATTTAGACCAGGTGCTTGTTTTGCAGCTTCTGATTAACAGAACACACCTGATCTATTATCAATCAGCAGTAAGTACGGCAGGGACGCGACTCTTGACGACTGAGAGGGTCGGATGGCTACAATACTCGTCTATGTTGAACTGGACCCTAAGACGACTAAATCTTTGCTACATCCACAAAGTAGTTGAAATATCACAATATGGCCTCCTGTGGTTTTCTTGTTATCTTTGTCTGTGTGTGTGTTTGTATTATTTTTTCATTCTCCACTCAGTCGATTATAAGTGTACTGACAGACATTCTTGTTAAAACTCAGTGCCTTTAATAATACTGCTTACCATAATCTACATGATGGTCCAGTAATGTCCTAATGATGTCTCGCTTCTCGACAGCTGCATTCCAGAGAGAGCACAGACAGTGTATACAGTATATATATATAATACGAAGTTTTAAAAAGGGCGCAGTTCTCTGTATGTGTGTGTGTGTGTGTGTGTGTGTGTGTGTACAGAACTGCGCCCTTTTTAAAACTTCATATTACAGTATTTTGATTGTGGTGTCACAAATAAGTTCAGCTACTGTATAGACTTGGTGGATCTTCTGTCTGAGACAATGTCAATGATACAAATTTCAGGGTTGGATTAACATATTCTTACACGGGCTGTTTTATAATATCATTAATAGCGTTCTAGTACACTATAGCATCGTCTGCATAAAGAGGACGTGAACCGTTACATGGTCACGCATTAAACCCACTACACTACTTTACCGTAATTCTTCCACACAAACAGAGGACTAGAGGATGTTAAACAGTAAACAAGGACATGTTACAATTTTAAAAATAACTTAAAGCTTGATATAAAGTATGGAATACTAGGATTCAAAATGTCCTGTTTCTTAAAGCAGCCTAAATATATGTATGTATTTTTTTTACTTTAAGATTTAAGTTACGTTTTTCTGGCCCTGAAATTAGCCCCGCCCCTTCTAAAAAAAGAAGATTTAAGCCCTGCCCCTTTTCTCTTAAACAGCAGCTCATGTGGTAAACCATGCTAACAGAAGAGGTGGGGTCATTTGAGGAGAAGGTAAAGGAAAGGCAAGAGTGGACTCGGAATATCACATACTGCCCCTTTAATTAATTATTTATGTGTGTATAACGCGTATGTCTCTATCTATCCATCAAATCATGTTAAAACAGATCCGACCCCCCCCACGTGCTTCTCTAGTTACTCACAAGAGGAGTGTCTAAAAAGTGAAATACGGCCCATGCTGCAGTATTTATAGCTCAACTAGAAGGGGGTACAGATCTTCCCACGGGGAATTCTTGTACGAGCGCGGTCAGTTTCCTAATATATCCGTCCCTCAAGCCTGGCGCCGCAGCAACACGGTCAACACACTGCTCCGAGTCCGGCCGAGTGAAGGAGTTTTTCTGCGTCTGTGACCGGCACCATGATGCGGAGCGCAGCGCCTGCGGACATAGAGATCGACCTCGGGGACGACGGGGACAGCGAGGACAGCGAGGGACAGCAGCCGTGGAAGACGCAGCTGGAGACGGTCATGGAGGAAGAGGAGGAGGAGGAGGAGGAAGACGAAGAGGAGGACATGATCTCGACGCAGAGCGACACAAGGCCTCTGATCGACGAGAGAGACCCACGGCAGCTGAACGAATGTCTCAAGGTAACCCGGTAACTTGTGCGTCCCAGTTGAGACACAGAACTCACGCGGACAGCACTGAAGTATCTGAATTAAACGCTATAGAATTCGCAGTTTGCACTCTATGAGGGGGTCATTTCAGCGTGCAGCACTAACGCCGAGAAGGTGCTTCTCCTGTCCACTTCACCAAACAGACCTGTCTCTCGAGAGGGCCGCGCTTCCTCTTTGCTCATCTGACAAAGTGTAAATAAAGTTCACTTGTCTTGAAGTGAATGTTAACAGCTGCGGCTGCGAGACAGATGGAGGATAAAAGCAGCACGAGTGTTCTTGTTCATATCACGAGCACAATTATAGCAGCACGCTGATGGAGATTCATCTCATGAACTTTGTGACTGGGGGAATCCCATAAATTTTACAGTACAGTAAACCAAGAAAGACATTTAAATAAAGATAAAGTTGTGTGGAAATATATTTAAGTGCCTAAAAGGGGTCTGTGGTTAAACATCGGTAAATAATGATTTACAGCTGCTACGAGTGACAGTAGATAAGTAATAATGGATTAACTCATTTCATGGACGTTCCCTAACATTCCCTAATTGTAGCTATAAACAAATAAAATGCATCTATATCAATACAAGAGACGTTTTGTTTGTGCATTGGGTCAGAACTCGCTCTTTCAGTGATATCTTTTTGTTTTATACTGTACATTGGAGGACCAGAAAATTTTCTTTCTGTCTCTCCAGTCACATTTTATCACATTTTGTTCGACAGAATTTAATGAAACTTTGATAGCACTTAGGTATTGGCCTGAAGGTAAACCTGCGCTATAAATGAAATCCAATTGTTGCGTCGAAAGGAAATTATGAGTAGTTATATGACAGATTACATCACAGCACCTAGGACTTTTTTGGACGAATATAGCACTTTTCCCTCGAGGTGGGCGTGGCTATATATATATATATATGAGTATGGGGAAGACACAGAAACGTCAAAATCCTCAAGAAACTGAAACAAAGATGAGACAGCATGGCTTAATCCAATAAAAATTAAAGTAGACTATGAAAACTGAACCTTCAAGGATGAATGGACAAATCCATGTTTCTTTATTCCTTCTGTAGGAAGTTAATACCATACCTGCCTGAAGTTTAACCTGCGCCATAAATTAAATCTAAATGTTGAGAAATTATAGCGAAGTTATGAACAGTTATGTGTGGAATTTAATAATCTACTTTAAAATAATCTACTAATGTGCTACTGTCTCAATGTAAACAAACACCTGCACCAATAGATATTAATTAGAGAAGATAAAGTGAATATTTTTACTGGGATTAGTTCATATTTTCACTTTGGCTGAAATAACAGCGCTGACGTGGTAGAAGTGAATTTTAACACGCTGGAGTCGTTTTAAGACAAAACTTCATCTTTATCTGATCGACTTTTTCCATTTCTCATCTGTGATTCTCTCTCCGATTACCGAACAGCGAGTGTATTTGTCTGACCACCAAAGAAGGACAACTTAGTGTAAACAAGGCATCAGATACTCGACCTTACAGAATGTGATTTCTGTGTGTTAATGAGTTAGACAGAGAGACACACAGACATGTACGTGGACTTCAACCTCAAATAATAATAATAATAATAATAATAATAATAATAATAATAATCATCATCATCATAATAATAATAATATCACCGATCACATTAAAGACCAGCAGATTGTTTTTAACTATAACCTTTGAACTCTTTCTACAAACTGCCAACGCCGACTACTTACGCTAGTGTTTAACAAATTTAAAAGTTTTAGTGTTGGTTAACCTCTTTGGACTTTGGACTGGTATCATTATTAATTAATGTCCGTAGTCATTCTGCATATTTAATACTCAGATTTTACAAATTTTTTTAATCAGTAACATAATTTAGTCCACCATTAGATTAGAAAACCCCAAAGAAGCACATACTCTACATTATGCGGCAGGTTTTTATCATCCTGTGCTGTTTTGTTCGGTTTAACCAGCTGAAACATCCTCCACATCACTAGACACTGAAGTAGTCTCCAAAACCTCCTAATTAGTGCTCAGTGTAAGTGATGTGATCACATCGAGTGTTGTTCGTATGCTAATACTCCACTACTGCACTGAGCTGAAGGACTTTCGAGTGTGGGTTTAAGAGAGCAGGCTGATGTTTATCAGCATCGCACGAGATGAACACAAGAACCTCTTTCTCTCTCTCACTCTCTCACTCTCTATGGTGGGGGACACCCACCCTTGGTGCCAGTCCATGGCAGGGGACACGAGCACAATTACATGTTCACTATGGGCAAATTTGTAATGTATACCCGGATGAACCTCACCAAGCACTGGGAGAACGTGCAAACTCCAAGCACACAGGCCCGAGATGGGGATCGAACCCTTGACCATAGAGATGCAGGGCCACAAGGCCATTAAACCACTACACCACTACACCACCATGCCACCCGCATGACCACCAGTTAGTGTAATAAACTGGAGGCCAAAATCAGTGATGATCAGGAATACAGAAGCAGTTGAAGATTCACAGAGGTTGTAGAGATTCTACAAGACAGCGGCTACTGACGTGATTTTTGTTTTATTTAAAAGCATCAGTGATGTGAAAAAGTATCATCCTGATGTTTTGCATATTTGTGACACTTAAATGATTCAGATCGTCAAACTAATTTTAACACAAAGGTAAACCTATTATTATTATTATTATTATTTTAATATAGTCATTATTTGAGGGGGAAAAAACTGAGCACATTTTTTGTAAAGCTGAGTTAAATTTCACTTGCCACGTCCAGGCCTGATTACAACCAGACCTGCTGAATCAAGAAATTACCTAAATAGAACATTTTTAGTGGACCAACATGAAGAACGCTAAAGGCTCTCGAAAAGCAACATAATCTAAAGAAATTTGAGAACAGATGAGAAGCAAAGTAACTGACAACATTTTTTTTTACTTTTAATGTTAAAAGTAAAAAAAAATCTAAGCATAAATTTGCTGTAGTATAAGAGAAATAAAACACTTCAGGATGAAACTCTTATATAACTTTTATTCTCTACTAAATGTCTCTGGAAGGTGTGATGTGTGTGATGAAGCCGTGTGTGTATACTGTATTGGTCTGTTCAGGTGAGTTTCGAGGACGTGATCGCCGAGCCGCTCTCGGTGCGCAGTGGAGACCGGGTGTGGTTCTGGAGCAACGCGCTCTTCGAGGTGTCCCGTGTTTGGATCTATCGCATCGTCACGGCGGTGCTCGCGGTTCCGTTCTCCATCATCGCTGGATGTCTCTTCGCACTTCTCACCTGCCTTCACATCTGGTACGAGTAGTTTTTAATTAAATTTAATTTAGCCTTATTTAATGTTTTACTTCTAATATAAATGAAATAATTTAGGTTTGATAGAAATACCTCACCTTTACCTCCTCACTAACTCTTTAGGAGGAAACATTCTGATAATTAAAACTCACTCAGCTCCACCCACGGCTAAAACAGTTACTTAACCCCGCCCATTCTCCATAAAACATAACGCAACAGGCACTGGATTGTCAGTGTTCTCATACTGATTAAAACTCACCTTGTACACAACAGTGTTGAAACATTACAGACTGCAAATGAAATAAAAATCTGAAACAGGTCGAACTTAGAGTTCCGCCTTCAAACTTTAGGCCACGCCTCCTAATCAGATACTGGTGAGACCAAACCATGTGCAGATTAAAAAGTGCAATTCAATTTTATAGCTTTTTATGGATAACATAATGTCAAAGAACGTTACAAACCACTTCAGGAACACCAGAGACATCGTATAAATATTGCGAATGCAGTGATTTAGACTCTCGTTTAAAGAGCGTTTGGATGAAGGTGGAGTGACTCGAGCGTTCCTCTCTCTCTCTCTCTCTCTCTCTCTGTTGCGTTTCAGGCTTCTCACGCCATGTGTAAAGGTGATCTTCATGAACACCAACTGGCTGCAGATGCTCTGGAGCAGCGTTCTGGACATCTTCGTCCTCCCCGTCTACCACAGCGCCTCCAGGTGCTGCACGAGCATCAGCGCGCGACTCACGCAGGAATGAAACACTCTCACCCGGAACATTCTCATCTCAGCTGGGGCAGAGACACGGTCGCCAGATGTGGCGTGATAATCACTCTGTGGAGTCTATGGACTCACTGTTTTTTGTTTTTATGAGGAATAACCAGACAGGACTGGTGTGAGAGGGGTTTTTTTTTTTGGTGAGAAAAAAAAAAGACAACATGTGCGATCAGGACGAGAAAATGATGTCACGATCTTTCTGTATCCGTCGACTTGACGGTACACTGCACTGTTTAAGAAGAATCATCCGTTCCCACGATGACAGCATTATTAGTGATGAAGTATTTTATAATAATTAATACTGTGCATATTTAAACACTGAGTTCTCTTTAACACCTGTGTATTTAAACATATACCGTATGCGCGAGTAATATGAGGAAAGTTTCATCGTTCCTTATTACAACAAACATAACTCCGATTGGTTAATCCAGTTTCTCACTGTAGTGCGTAGAAACAAAGCGAGGAATGAAAATACCTCAGCTTCAAGATATTTCATCCAGTATGATTTTCCAATCATGTGTTCTGTTACACAATATAATCTCAGACTTTCAGGTTAAATGAATCCTTTGATGTAATGCGAGACAAAGTCTTTAAAATGTTTTTTTTTTACCTTAAATGATGTATGTTATAAAAGGCTCATCCATCTGTCTCTCTTAAATTCAAATGCGCTGCATCTAATCCCAGCTATTGAACTTAAGTGAAGCACCTTTTGTTTGACACACACAAGCACAAATTATTCTGCACTATTTCAGGCCTTGGTTATTCGTCGAAAGCCATTTTGATGCTAATGTGCGGCCACTGAGAGCTGGCAGAGCTGGTCCGGTTGGTGGACGCCTCGATTTTTTTCCCCTGCTGATCCGAGGCCAGTTTTGACACTCAAAAACAAAGGGAAACATCATTAAGATCAAGGCTCTAGGTTTTAAAGATGCAGATCTAGGTTTTATCCAGACCGCTAAATGATCTCGATCGAGTATAGCGTGTCCGGTTCTTTAGAACGGCACCCTCTACTGGTGGCAAGTGGGTACTCTGTAAAAGATATCGATCATTGATTTTTGTCATACACACCGTTGTGAGGGTTTGATCAGACCCACCTTCCACTACATTGTTGTTTACAGTGGTATTGAGTACGTGATCCAATTTAGACCCTCTCGCTCTCTCTCTCTGTCAGTCTGCAGGGGTTCAGTGTACATGCGTGGCATTTGGAAACGACTATCAGGCATCTATATTTAATCACAGTTCCTCTGGGATGTGGTGTAGTTGCCTGGCAATGAAAACAAAAGTCAGATTGGAAATTCGACACAGCCACGCCTATAGAGGAACGGCCCTTTGTACAGTAGGTGGCAAGATTTCTCATTCTTTAAAAAGTCAAGAAAAGTTCAGAAAGGTGGATGAGATAAAACGTTATATTCTGTCAATCTTCACATCAAATCTTTACAAAATTTCAAAGTCAAACAAGACATGATTTCCAAAAAAACTAGGTGCTAAAAAAAAAAAAGAAGCAAAAAACTAACTATACAGAGAAAATATTTTTTTTATTTTCCTGAAGGGTGCCAATAGTTTTCTGTACAAATGATCTGACACACACAAAAAAGAGTCACCAACCTCTGCTCAGGACAGCCATATGCATTTATAACTCATGCATTTATTTATTTATTTGTTTTTTTTTTTTAACAGTTCGGTACTTTTTTTGGATTTCGGTGTGAAAATGCATAGTCAGCAAAAATATTTTTCACATGTATGAGGAAATGTATCTCAATAAACACAACATATATTTATATAAGATGCTTCTTCTAAACACAGTTGTTGTTTCACTACAACACTAACATTTAAAACAAAGATTAAAGATTAAAACTCATGCTCTGAAGCTGATCAGATCAGCACACGTGAGCGCCCCCGAGAGTCGCCCGGACGCATTGCACAACGTGTAGTAAACTCGTACTTCCAATCCTTCCATGCTTTCATAGAGGAATATTCAGGTCTGCAGGGTGCTGATCTGGGATCAGCTCTGCACTAGCATTATATACAAGGCATTAAAAACAACTGATCCTAGATTAGCTTTCTTGTTCATGAAGCACCAGACTCAGTGTAGAAATCTGTACACAGCACCGGCTGGAGCGCAGAGCAACCTGTCGTGCAGGTACGAAGGGTTATGAGACGCTGATCATCTGAGTCACGGCTTCGTCTCCGACCGGGGACTCCTCCGACTCCACCTACCGAACAGGGAGAGCAAGAGGAGGAGCGATGAACGCAATGACAATTAGTCACCCTGTGACATTTTTGCTCATTTATGATACACTCGTATGATGAGAAACTCACACAGCTATAAGGAAAGGCGCATGTATCGTTCAATAGGCTTTCTGCATTACTGTTATTATTTTAATTTATTTTTAACAAATCTTCACAGCATGTCTAAATGTTCCAAAAGAACAAAAACTTTACAGTAAAATAATAGTCTATAATTCAAGCTATAGTGAAATCTGGAATAATTCAATTAGATAATCCTGGAATATTAAAAACAAGAAAAAAAGTATAAAACTCAAAATATTAATGTTTATTGCGAAAGGAACAGAATAATACAGTACAAAAAAAAAAAAGAAAAAACAGCAGGAGCATGAACATAAGGAAGAAAAAAACACATTGTTTTGTACAGCATCTTAAACATGATCCTTTTGAAACATTTCACACATTTAAACACAATTCATGCCAAACATTTAAGCAATGACACAGAACTCAAACACAAAGCAGCAGTGATACAGATTACAGACCAGCCATGCAGACGGCACGGGTGAACAATGACACTTTATGAGTCCCGGACCGTGATGAAGCTCAGAGTCGGCTGGTTTAGTGTGAAGACATGATGTGGACGACCTAAATATAGAATACTGATTTTCCTGAGATTAAGTGACGTCTGATGAAAATTACGTGTAATTTCTACTGTCTGTTCTATCAGCTTGAGCACCTGTGACGAAAATATGAGGGTGAGTCAAAAATGATCCGCACTCCGGTTATATCAAAAAATTTCTTTAGGTCGCACTGTCGTATCAGCGCTTTCTGTTCAAGGCACCCGTCTCCTCTGTCACTGCTGTTCAGGTGTGAATGTGTTACATTAGTTCATTTGTAACTGCGGTGTGTAAACAAAAATGGACAAATTGCATGAAAGAAGAGCAGCGTGCAGTGATTTGTGTTTTTTTGTGGTCTGAGGGTGTATCCGGTGCCGAAACAACTTAGGGAGGAGCATACATAGAAGCGTTTGATTAATCGGCAAACAAAACTGGTACTGATGTTCTAAGGAAAGTGAAAGTTTCTTAAAGAGAATCATTACTGGTGACGAGACTCGGATTCATCACTGCGAGTATGGAACAGAAACATCCTCAATCACTGACCGAGAAAAAGTTAGAAAGTCGACCATCAGATGAAACATTCAGCAATGGTTAGTTTCCTGGGATTCTCAAGGGCCAGAAGTATTGGAACATCATCAGGAAAAAGGTTCAACAAATCTACAGTGCTCGTTACGGTGAGTGCAAAAAAGGTGTTAAAGCTCGTCCCTGTAGTCCTGATCTCACACCATCAGACTTTCATCTGTTTGATCCCTGAAAGCAGCCCTACGAGGATGAAGATTCACTTCTGATGAAGGACTTAAGACAGCGGTGCATTCGTGGCTCGCAGCTCAGAGAACAAACAAGCGATGAATAAAGTGTCTATCTGTCTTTTCGAATGAAAATAAATTCTACATCCAGAGTGCGGACCATTTTTATGAGTTCCTTTTTAGCACTAAATTAGCGACTTAGAGGGTTATTTTAGAGAGTTAATTAGAGAGATGGATAAAGTGCTGAACATGTTTATTGCGTATTTATCACATTAAGTTAATCAAAGACATCTGGTCACTGCTCGTATCGAGGCAAATGCAAAAAGGCAGCTGTTACCAATCATTCCAACTGGTTTTGAACTGCTTTAGTGTTTTGTTTAGTTTTGTGTGTGTATTGTTGTATAGTACCAGCATCGAGCCACGCGCTTGAAGCAACAATAAAAAGCTGCATGCATGTGATGAAGCTTGAAGCACGCACACACACAAAACAAGCAGACACGTACAACCACGGACATTTGCATGGACATTCACACATGCAGTCTCTTTAGCTTGTAAAGGGAAGCGTGTATTGCTTAAACGTCTGCGCGTGTTATGCCAGGCGCGAGGCTGAGATGGCGGTCCAATCAGAGCTGGGATTTATCTGGAGCCTCCCGCTCACCTGCATGCCCATCTCGTCCTTCTCCTTCCCCGAAAAGAAACGTCCGCCGTCTCCACGCTTCCGTGCCATGGCGTGCCGATGACGAGACTCATGCAGATATTTCTGAAATGAAAAGAACAAATCGGGTTAAACACACGGTACTACACACACACACACACACACATCACTAAGTCAAAACACTAATCAGTAAAGGCTTCCAGCGTGAGTTTTTAACTTACCCTCCTCTCTTTGGGGATCTTGCCCTCGGCCTCCAGCTTGGCGCGGGCCTGCCGTCTCTTCAGGATGCGGTGGTACTGTTTAGCGTTGACGTAGAGCGGCTCCTCCTCCAGCATCTCTGCTCCGGGCAGGGGGATCCTCTGCATGGTCGGGACCGAGCCACCGCTTTGGACCATCTGATAAACACACCAGCGGTGGCACATTTTTATAAACACAATCTCAATCTACATAAATAAACTGTACATTTGGGTCAGAACCCACTCTTTCAATTATATCTTTACACTTCATACACTGGATTACCAGAAACCGGTCTCGGATTTAATAATCTACTTTAAAATAATCTACTAATGCGCTACTGTCTCAATGTAAACAAACACCTGCACCAATAGATATTAATTAGAAAAGATAAACTGAATATTTTTACTGGGATTAGTTCATATTTTCACTTTGGCTGAAATAACAGTGCTGAAGTGGTATAAGTGAATTTTAACGCACTGGAGTCGGTTTAAGACAAAACTTCATCTTTTTCCTTTTCTCATCTGAGATTCACTCTCCAATTACTGAACAGGGAGTGTATTTGACTGACGATGAAAGAAGTACAGCTTAGTGTTTAGAATGTTATTTCTGTGTGTTAATACGTTAGACAGAGAGTTCTGCCGTACAGAGAGACACACAGACATGTACGTGGGCTTCAACCTGAAATAATAATAATCATAATAATAATAATATCACTTATTACATTAAAGATCAGCAGATTATTTTTAGATTTACCTTTTTAACTCTTTTCCCGTCATTAATGCGTACTTACACTAGTCTCTAACAGAAAAAACAGAATCCAATGAGTGACCTACCATGACCATTCCTCCAGCATTAACCACGTTTCCTGAAACAGGAACCGCGACAGTAACAGTGCCCTGACCTCCAGTGCCGCTCGCATTCGAACCCGTCTGGATGATCTGACCTCCGGCTAAACTGGCGGCTGGGATAGTGATCATACCTGAGGAGAAGACGCACACACAAAAGAGAGAGAGAGGGTCAAGTCCCCCGCTGAACTGCACACCCTGGAGGATGAGCTTTGTATATATTTACAATATTACAATATTTTCCTTCCTGTATATAAATAAGGACATATTTAGGACAACGTCTGGCTTCCTCGATCTCCATATGTCATAACATCTTTTCTCAGTAAAATCTGTCATTTTTAAACCAGTATTTTTGTTGTGTTACCCTGTGGGAGGATGGTGCCATCGGCGTTGACCGGCTGGTACAGGATAGTCTGTCCCTCCGCCGTCTGAGCCTGCTGTCCCTGTACTGTGATCTGCTGAGGCTGACACACACACACACACACACATTCATTTACACACAAGCCTACATTATTAAACAGCGCTGTTAATATCACACTTAAATGAATGTGATCATCAAACAAACTGTAATAACGCACAAAGATCCCATAAGTAAAAAAAAAAATAGATAAATAAATAAATATACGAAATCATTTAAAAACTGCATTTTGTATTTACTTGGGGTACCTTGGTGTAATATTCAAATTTGTTTGATTATCTGAATCAATAAGTGTGACAAATATACACAAAGAACTTATGGAAAGGGCAAATACTTTTTCACAGCACTGTATAGTGTGTTATACCGTACATCATGTAGTATTTATAATATGTTTTATTAAACTACTAGACTCACTAGTATTACAAACTGTGAGTCACTCTGTGCTTTTTGAAGGTGTGTGTGTGTGTGTGTGTGTGTGTGTGTGTGTGTGTGTGTGTGTGTGTGTGTGTGTGTGTGTGTGTTTTGAGACCTGGTTCTGTCCCGCGGTCACTGCAGTCTGCGGCTGCTGGATGATGATCTGCTGCGTCTGTCCCTGTGCAGTTTGGACCTGTAGCGTTTGGCCTCCTGAGAGCTGAATCTGTCCCGGCTGCACAAGCTGGATCTGTTACGAACACACAGCAAAGTCAGTTTTGTTGTTACTCGGGATGCTGGGAAAGTTTGTGACAACTTATTGGGGGGAAAAAAAAAATTACATAAATCACTAGTTAATAATTTCATAGTATACGACCCCTGCAGTTTAGTCTACGTAGTTCTTTGATTTCAAACACACTCCTGCTCACCTGCTGAAGACCCTGCGAGCCCGTCACTGGTAGCTGCATGATGGTCTGTGTCTGTCCTCCTGGCACGGCCTGTACCATTATGGGCTGCCCGGAAGGGGTGATTAGCTGACCCCCGCTGACCTGCACCATTAAAGGCTGCCCTTGAACCTTAGAAAAGTAAAGCAAGAGGTTACCATTCAGGATATCACAGGTCTCTCTCTGCGCTCTCAACATCATGACATCATGCAGAACCTTGACAAACAAATACTGAAATGAATACAACACATTTATACACTTAGCATGTGCAGTGAGAAATTATATCTGTGACATGGTAACGGTCATTGTAACGCCCAGCTGTAATGATGTATTCATGCACAGCTACATGAATGAAGTTTCACGGCATCACGTTCACGCACACGTTTCCACCAAACGTTTAACATTCTGAATAAGTAATAAACAAATGTATGAAATGAGAAATCGAGGCTCGGCTGCGCACGGCGTCTCGCTCTGTTCTGGTGTAGTCATGGTTGCTGACATGCAGGCAGCCGACGATCCGGGGAGAGAGAGAGAGAGGGAGAGAGAGAGAATACCACTACCTGGAGTGTCTGCACCTGCTGGGCCGCACCTGCATCCACCTGACCTTCGGCCTGCAGCTGCACTGCAGTCACTGTGCTCTGAACCACAGAGAATGCAGCCATACGGTTATACACACACCTCCCTTTCTCTCTCATATGTGCTCACATACACACAGTAGCCTCCCAGCGATACACTCCCACGTATTCAGAGTCAGATCTCGTACCTGCTGCTGCACCGATCCACCAGCCGTCTGCACCACGATCTGCTCTCCTCCGCCCGTCGCCTCAGTGAACTGCTCCATGCTCAGAGTTTATAACGAACGCAGACTCCACGCTGCAAACACAGAGCAAACAGTACGGAGACAAGGATTTAACTTGGTGGTATTTTGGCAGAGCTGACGTGAATCCAGATTTCAGTCAAGCACTTTGTTGTTGAAAAGTTTTTTACATTTTTTTCAAATCAAACGCATTTCACTAGGAGTACTATCCATGAGCATCGTGATCTTGCATCACACTTCTGCCCACACTGTTAACACCCTGCGATTTTAAATCATCCTCCCTATAATCCCAATGTCACTCCATCAGACTTTCTCCTGTTTGGTCCCCTAAATGCTGCCCTACGACGACGAAGATTGCACAGTGGTGCAATTGTCGTTCACAGCTCAGCCTAAAACATTTTTAATGAGGGAATACGAACGTTTGTTTGACGAAGTGTATTGAAAAGCAAGTAGATTATGATTATTATACAAGTTCTATATTGTTTTTTAAATTAAAACAAAGTGCAACATAATTTTTGACTCATACTGTATGCTTTTAATCTCAGATACTTCCCCTTTTATGAATGGAGATATCACAGATTATGCTAATATCACATTAGACATTTTTGGTTTTATATAAATTCTGACTGAAAAGTAATAAAAATATGAAAACAGTCAATTCATTATTAATATCATTTGCATTCAGCATGGATATAAATAAACTTTTTACAGCATGGATCACGACTATTTAGGAATTTATATCCATAGGCTCTTATAGGATTTGTAGCGTTGTTATTAATCATGCATGTATAAGCTTCAATAACTTGTATATACACATAACCTAATAATCCCAGTATACTGTACAGTTAGTTATCTACTGTCCGTCTATATATAACTCTCTAGTTTTGGCGGTTGAGACAGGGGTCCAATCCCAAATCGCTTTAAACTCCCTTCATAGTGCGCTACACAAACGTCTAATGTGACGGCGTTCCACCATCTGCCTAGTGCCCTCTAAAGTCAAGCAGCGGGTATTTGGGATACGGCCCTGATTCAGTTGCTGCAATATCAGCCGCTGTGGCGAATTTATGCGAATAATTACGTTTTATATGATTTCACAACAACATGTCAGGATTAATGAGTTTCATTCACGCCACACTGAAAATGTTTCAACACTTAGTATGAGATGCTTAATATATATTTTACATTTTGCTAACAACACTACCCACACCACCACAAAAGGACAGGGGTTAGCTAAGCTAGCTCACACGGGCCTCTTTATAACGGTTAGCTTCTCGGCTAACTCTGGTCAACTCGAGAGTGTGCGAAACGACGCTGTCCCGAGTTAACACTCACACACGGACGGATCCTGCCTGGTTAAATTCCTGTTGTTTATAATGATGATAGTCCTGTGGTTGGTCGGACGCACACCAATCGCCGTCTGCTCCCGAGTCCCGTCCCCTCTCAGCCCGCGCGCACTCACCGGCTCCCCCGCTCGCAGCAGCGCTGATTGGCTCCAATGGCGGCGCGCGGAGCCCAATCACAACCCGCACGCGCACAGAAGCACAGCGCGGCAAGATGGCGGACAAGCGTGAGTGTGTGCGCGCGCTTGCAAGAAAGCGAGAGAGGGAGCGCGCGCGCGCGCGCGCACACACACACACAAACACACACACAGTCATGATTCAAGATTTAAAGGTGCTTCATTGGCATGACAAATATTTGCATTAGTATGGACAAAACAAAAGAAAATAACAGGCGTAGATAGTAATAATATGAGAGTAATAAAGTAATAAGAAAATAGTAAAATAGTAACATATTTTATATACTGTATACACACACACACACACACACACACACAATACCTCTCAAGTTTGGGATCACTTGCAAATTTCTTTTTCTTTCTTTTTTTTTTTTAAAGTTATTTATTTTGACTTTCTACAACAATACTCGAATTTCAAAACTATAAAATAACACATATGGCATTAGGTAATGAAGTAACAACAACGACAGCATTCAGGAAAGCGAGACCAAAACGTAGCTCTGCTGCAGAGGAGAAGTTCATTTAGAGTCACCAGCCTCAGAAATCACCAATTAACCTCAACCAGCACCTCAGATTAGAGCCGTTATGAAGCTTTACAGAGCAGAAGTAGCAGATATACATCTCAACATCAACTGTTCAGAGGAGATTATTGTATATTTTCGATAAACGGCTTCAGCATTGTTTTACAGTGTAGAG
The DNA here is from genome assembly GCA_011419295.1 of Clarias macrocephalus. Taxonomy (NCBI): domain Eukaryota; kingdom Metazoa; phylum Chordata; class Actinopteri; order Siluriformes; family Clariidae; genus Clarias; species Clarias macrocephalus. Next base: position 32,904 of record JAAGKR010001916.1, read on the forward strand.
AGAAATAAAAATCAGTAAACACCATGGAGTTGTGGTATGGTGTGGTGCAGTTTGTTAAGATCAGGGAGGCAGTTGAAGGTGGGGAAGATTTTATTGAATTTGGTGAGGAATTCAGTGCGAATGTGGTGATATTTCGAGCATTTTCTCTAACAAACAAACACACACACACACACTCATCCTGAGACCATTCATGTGGGTCATTGTTTCTTGGCCAAGTCAGTGGGCTCACTCACAGCCATGAATAAAGAATGGCACAAAAGAACAGTTTCTCCCAGCCATCCAAAAACAGTTTGGTGATGAACAGTGCCTTCTCCAGCATGATGGAGCTCCTCACCATCAGGCAAATGTGATAACCAAGTGGCTCGGGGACCAAAACATCGAAATTTTGGGTCCACGTCCAAGAAACTCCGCAGACCTTAATACCATTGAGAACTTGTGATCAAGCCTCAAGAGGAGGGTGGAGAAACAAAACCCCACAAATTCTGACAAACTCCAAGCATCAATTATACAAGAATGGGCTGCGCCATCAGTCAGGATGTGGCCCAAAAATTGATTGACAGCATGACAGGTTGAATTGCCGAGGTCTTGAAAAAGTTGGATCAAAACTGCAAATATTGACTCTTTGATTAAACTTAATGTAATTGTCAAGAAAAGTCTTTGACAATTGAAATGCTTGTAATTATCCTTCAGTATACCAAAGTAACATCTGACAAAAAGATCTAAAAACACTGAAGCAGCTGACTTGGTAAATAAAAAAAATATATATATATATATAAATGTCATTTTCAAAACTTGTGGCTACGGGTGTAACCAACGTGCACCTCCAGGGTCAGGGTTTAATTCCTGCTTCAGGGTCCGTGTGCTTGGGCTACTCCGGTTTCCTCCCACAGTCCAAAGACATGTAGGTTAGGCTAATTGGTGTTGCCAAATTACCCATCGTGTGTGGGTGTGTGCGCTCTGTGGTGGATTGGCACCCTGTCCAGGGCGTACCCTGCCTTGTGCCCCAAATCTCCTGGGATAGGCTCCAGACCCAACATGACCCTGTACACAGGATAAAGTGGTATAGATGATGACGAGAGAGTCAGAGGTGATGTGGTCATTTTGGGTTTTAAGAAAATCCAACAACCTTAAGGAGAACATGGGAACATCCTCAAAAAAAAAAAAAAAACACAACAGTATAAATGTTTTTAATTCTTTATTCTGATTGAAAAAAAAAAAATTAACAACCAATAAGGACAATGAAAGTTTCCTCAATCAAGGCTTTACATTTGTTGTTAGGTTTCCGAGACTTGGATTGAGAAGTCTTTAAAGTTATTAAAATGTAGTTATGAACAGCAGCTTATCTGTACATATTTTATTTACAGCACTGGAATTAAAACGCTGTGTCTATTCCCTTTACATTCATAAACAGGTGCTGTAAATTCTCCCAGTTACCCCAGTAGCACTAAAATACTGAATACTGACAAATCCCTTCAGCAATCACACTCACTGAAACTCACTCGTGCCTTTTTGCTTTTCTTCTCGTCACATTTTGAAGCTGAAGGTGAACACCGCGGGCCCCTGAGACAAATACTTAAAAAAAAAAAAAAAAAAAAAAAGGAAACCAAAAAAGAAACAATAAACGGGTACCGTAAACCATACCGTGTTCACATCATAAATCGGGCCGACGCCCTCCGGACGAACCTGTGCACTCGAGTCTATCGCTCTGACTGGCCTGTAAGCTTTTAGTTCTCCTGACTGGAATTAAATCTGAAACAAAAGAGACCCTTTACTGAGCAAATCACGCACTGTATCGCTTCGCAATACTGTCAGGACACAACGTCGTGTCGTAGTTATGATCAGACGAAATCGTTAAGATTAATTATTGCTATGGCGACTAATTATATTTCTACGTTGTGCAGTAAAAACACAAGGTGTAAACTCTGCTAATTATTCACTTAATACATTGCTTAGAGAATATCACTTTACTATAAAATCATGCAAAAAAAAAATAATAATCTCCTCATCTTATCAGGAGATTTTTTTTTCTACCAGTGCACAATGCTTAGAAAGATTTTAGCTTATTTTACATTACAATGAGCTCAGTAATAACCCACAGTGCAGGTGTGAAAGTATCCTCGTCCAAGGAAGTAACAAGGAGAGAGCTACAAGCAATTTATAGACTTAAAATTAAGACACAATCGTTACGCAGCATATCCATTGGACTTGGTCTAGCCTGTACAAAACATGAATACACTCCTTGGACTTTAGCTTAGTGAACTGTTATTGCTTTATAATACTGCTTTTAATTACTCAGGCTGACTGTGTACATATAAAAATATTTTATTAATTTGTATTAAAAAAAATTATAATAATGGCACTGGTGTGTCTACATCAAAGGTCCTGTTAATAACGATAGTCGAAGCAGATTTTTTAAATTGGATTTTTTGTTTTTGTTTTTGGCCTCACTCCCGATCACATGTAAGAGTTTGCATTTAAAGAAACCAAATTAGTATTTTATTTTTCCCTAGGAAAAAAAGCCTAGATGTCTATAGGTGGCTGCATGAGAAAAAGTTCTACCGTGAATGATGTGTTCAATCCTTTTACAAGAAGAGAGAATGAAAAAAAAAAAAGATTAGAAAAGAAATTAGTCCCCCCCCCCCCTCCTCCTCAGGACAGGGCCTTTTTTAAAAAAAAAAAAAAGAAAATTAGTTTGTTGTAATCACACAATAGTTTGATCGATGATAAAGTGGCTATGTGATCTTATTTTGGTACAGATTTTTGCATTAAATTGATTACAATCCTATTTTTTGTTTTAAAGTAAAAAAAAAAAATCTTCTATAGTTAATTTTACCATTCATCCATTTAAAAGGGCGCTTTTACTGAAGAATGTGTCAAAAAAAAAAATCATCCAGTTGTTAAAGTCTTAAAGGAATGAACATTTCTTTAAAAAATTTAAGTCACTAGCAAACAACCAGTTATCTGCCATAGAAAAAAAAATTGTAATGAGGCTTAAAAAAATAATTAACCATCATCATAATTGCCTCATGTCCAGTGGCTGGAACAAATTAATTTATAAAACTTCTACACTTCCCCCATCCCGGTAATCTGGTTCAGGACATTATCCCCACACTGGGTTTAACATTTACCTGCCAGTAATCAACCAAGACACGTAAATAATTGACACAGACATGCGCGCGCGCACACACAGGCCTCTAGAGGGCACTGCAATGCATCCAGGCTGCTCACTAGGGATCTTTCTGACTCCACCTGAGAATCAATTTTCAGCCAGAAGGTCCTACAGAGAGATGAAGAAAAAAAAAAAAGACATATTTACAGAGTAACTATGTAGAAAACACAACAGTGTGTTAAGATGAACCGCGCTGGTATCGATACCTCGTCCGAGTCGTCATTGTAGTGCGTCTTTTCTGGCTCTGTAGTGTCCACGTCGTCCACGCCTTCGATGGCGTTAGCCTCCACGTGTCTCTGCATCTCCGAATAACGATGCACCAGGAACCTAACGCGTATACGTTCACCTTTATCAATTTCACACTGATAACGAATCAAATCTTTTCACTTTGTATGGCTCGATCAGCTCGTACCTTCCTCCACACACGTACTTCTTGACGAGCAGGACGCCGGCCACGGCGCAGACGAGCAGGACTAGGATGATGACGGACACTACCGGAGCCACGCTTCCCGTCGGAGACTCTGACTGATGAGACAGACTTCGGATGAGCTCATCATGGCTTTGGGTCGTGTCCAAATTCCAGTATTACACTAATCAGCATTGAACGTGTCTCTCACCAGAAGCTCTACGCTCATCAGGTTGCTGACGCACTTCTTGCTCAGGTCGATCAGCTTCCTCTCTGGCTGGACGCCTCCCTCACACTTGTCTCCTGGGATCTTCCTGTAACTGTACAAAAAAAAACAGAATAAATAAAATACAAGAGTTAGTAGAAAAAAATAAATACAATGATGTTGAAAAAATTTCAAACATGTTACTAAGACACTAAGTGTGTTCTGATCTAATTATCATAAAATTAATAATAAACGATGGACTATGTAGTACCCGCTGGTTTGGAGCTGCTCTTTCCGGCTGTGCAGGCAAAACTCGAGCGAGTGGCCCTTCAGCTCCGGCTGTTCCACACACTCCGAGCTGTTCATGGCACGGTAGAAGCCAAAATCACTGCAGGACAGAGAAGAGGGGAAAAAAGAGAGAGAGAGCGAGAGAGAGAGAGAGAGAGAGAGAGAGAAGAAGAGAGGCATCATACAAACCAGACGCAACTCAACCCGAGTTTCCTCTGTAAATCAATAAAAACTTGTTTCTATACCCATTTTATTAACCAAATTCATTATTTAAACTGTACGGATCCTGGTGAGTTTTAACCCATCTTTTAATTTAATATTGAAAAAAAAAATGGGTAAAATATTAACAGTTAGTTTCCTTATTCCTCATGATTCGCAAGCTGTTTTCTAAGCTTCTCCATCACCACTGGATCCTCACCACTGGAAGTCTTCCAGAGTGCAGGTACACGGCGCCGGCTGCTTGGTGACGACAAAATCCTTCCCATTTCGGCACACCGAGCCCTTCCGCAGCCGTAAATATTTCTCCTTATACCCCAGCAGACAGCCGTCGTCAGGGTTGCTGGCGTTATCGGAGTGGGCGAGCCACTGCACGTAATCCTCCTCCCCACCTGCAGGGGGAGACAGAGTGCGTGTGCGTGTGTGTGTGTGTGTGTGTGTGTGTGTGTGTGTGTGTGAGAGAGAAAGAGAGAGAGAGAGAAAGCAAGCAAACTGAATTCCAAGTAGGGCATTTTAATGTTTTTAAAAAGTTTCAGCGTGTTCCAGTGTTTCATTTTGTTTAGTTTTTTTTTTTTTTTTTGTGTGTGAGAGTCAGGCAGGCTCCTTATGGATCACCTCGTTCTGTGCAGAGGAAGCATTTAAGGCCAAGTTCTCGGTCAAAATCTGACCAAACTTCTCTATCCAAGCTCCCAACGTGGTAAACATGACCCCCCGCATCAGCAAGGCCAGAGACTTCTCGTGCCAGAGCTTCACACTGACTGCACATGTCCTCCAACTCTCTGTTCTAAAGCCTCCCCCCTAAACATGGATGGACCGTGTGTCTCTTTGGGATGCGTCCGGTGTCTGGGGACGGTTTCACTCTACTATGAAGCCGGTTCTGGCCTCGACTGATGTTGCCAGCTGTTTCTCTGAGGATTTGACTTGGCTGCAGTCGCTCGATAGTTCAGGACTGGAATTTCCTACAAGTCTACCTGGGCCTCCAATAACTACCTGGACTCCATAGTATCATCAATTAACATCTGTTATACTGAACTGCCTGCCACCCAACACACAGTATGAATGCAGATCAATTCCTGCTTTCTGTTTCACCCAAATGAGGATGGGTTCCCTGTTGAGTCCGGTTCCTCTCAAGGTTTCTTCCTACTGCCATCTCTATCTGACCATTCTGAATCATACATTGAACTGAATTGAATAAACCCTAGAGACAGTCCTAGGTTCAGCTCCCTGAGCGTCCACTGCTGCAGATAATGTGACTAGATTCCTGTCTCCTTGCTCCACACAATGGGAGACTCCCAAGCTTCGCCATCCTCCAAGCCCCAGAGATTTGTAAAGCCCTGCGCCGGAAAACGCTCTACACTGTCAGGATTCTCGATGCTCCATATTAAAACAAAAGTACAAAAATCTCATACAAGTTCAGCGTAAATAAGTGCTTGTCGCGTCCCAAGCTCTGTACTCTTGGCAGTAGAGCAGTCCCTGTGCTGTCTCCAGGTAAAAAGCAGGAGATTTCGATCAGGCCCGGACCTCCATCTTGTATCAGTAGATGTACCGTACGACAGGGGCTTCGTGTCTACTGCCGTTTATTTTTAGAAGACATGACATCGGCTATCGTCCTCTGAGTCTCTCAGATTAGTGTTTCTGGTCCCTCAGGGGCTGTGAGTTCACAGAATGGAGGCGTTCCAGACATTGTCCTCCATCCGTGAGACAGCTGGGGCAGAACCCGAGTCGACGGAGACAACTTTCCATCCCCATTGTCCTGCAAAAAAATTTCTGCATTTGCTCCAGTCCGCTCGCACAAGGAGGACGGTCCTTAATACACTGCTGGACTACGAGCGAGCGCTTGAAAATGTCCCCCTCCTTGTTAATGAAGCTTATTACATCATTACTGCATAGGCTGATAAAACCACCCTGTCCCGCCGCTGCATTTTGAAAAAGTCCTTTCCAACCTTAATGATGATGAAAGCTCAGTGGATAACCGCTGCACCACGGTTGATAATTTTTAGAGTTCGACGTCCACGATGTTCCTGGAGCTCCTTCTGGAGGGTTAATGGCATCCGCATCGTACATTATTTCGTAATCTAAGAACATCGTCAATTCTCGCTCAGACAATCTCAAATCTGAATGAGATGTGCAAAAACGAACTAGGTTTAATGATGGAGATGTGAACAACAGCACAGATCAGGCGTGCTGTTGAAATGTGCCACCACGTTCAACTGACTTGACACCTTGTGAATTTTTTTTTTCTGTGACTATGTGAAAGGGCTGATCTTCATCCCCGCACGTCCTACAAGCCTAGAGGAACCTGAGAAGAGAATCAAGCTTTGTGAAATCGGTTATAAATTCTATATCCGTTTGAATATGTTGTTGGAATTTTGATAAATAAATCTCTTCTTTCTCAACATGAAGCGTATTTAATTCCGTTTGCCTAGGACAGGAGTCGGCAACCTTAAACACTCAAAGAGCCATTATGGACTGGTTTCCCACAGACCTTTTTGACATCTAAAATGAAGAAAAACGCTGCACATAGTTTTTTTTTTTTTTTTTACCTTTATGCTGTGTATAAAAAAAAAACTATAGCTGTGTTGCATTTATGAAATCAATGAATTTTTACAGAGAAAAGGAAATTTATTTAAAACTTTTTTAAGGACAGTGGGTTTAAGATTGCTTTCAAATAAAAATACTCAATGTCTATTTTAGTCCTCCTCGTATTTATGAAATAAAAAGCCAAACTTAAATTATCCACCTGCAGCAAACCAAAAAGGCCGTGTACTGGAGCGTGCAGTCAGTCAGCGCTCAACCAAAAAAAAAAAAAAAAAAAAAAGTCCGAAAAAAGATTAATATATTTATTATCATTATTATTGAAAAACTTTAACTTGATCAAGAAATAACATTATATTATTATATGCTAGTAATCTGTAAAAAATGTATAAATTTCGGAACATCTTTAAATCAGTTATTATTATAATCAGTAATAAGGAGGAAGTGCACCAGCGCTGGTGACTTCACAGTGTTCCAAATGGTGGAGTTTTGTCGAGGGAAGTTCCCTTCCCTGTGAAGTGCACTTGGGAATGGAACGCAGCTCGGGCCTCGAAAAAGTCCAATAAATCGCGCGCCAGAGGGCGTCTCACATCGGCAGTCACGTTTAATTTTTTATCACTCAAAATATGCAGGTTTTATTTTAATTTTACAAGATCACCCTAATCTTCAAACTTGGAATTACATTAAAAAGAAAAACTAACAAACTAACAGAAAACAAATTTCAATTAAATACTCGTTATTTATTTTCCAAAGCCACAGGGAGCCGCAGTAGGAGGATGGAAGAGCCACGCCTTGCCGACCCCTGCTCTAGGACTCAGATATTCATATTTCAAACGATGTCAAATTTTTTGGCACCCCCTGTATAATTCCATTGTGATGTTTTTCATTTCTGATGGTCTTGCATTAGGTACAGCATCTGATGGTGAGCTCTGATGTTTCTGTTACAGGCTGAAGGCGTCAGTGTCTTTGAGTTTAAACTAGACTCGGCCTGTTCATCAAGATCAAAGCCTAGTGGTGGCGTTTTTTTTTTTTTTTTTGCCTTTGCTTCTAACGATTTCGCCTTCCCTCGTTGTTCTTGGTAAGTAATTAGTTTCCCAGGATTTCCGTCTCCTTCTCCAACTCCTCAATATACACATTTTATTATTAATTTTTTTTTTTGCTGACGAGACAAGACACTTTTATTTGTGCTTTCCCAAACCTCCCACGATGTGCCTAAGGATGTGAGCTCCCTTTTCTTCTTCCTTTATTCCTCCCAAAATATGCCAAATTTCAAACCGAGACCTTGACCTTAAACCGGCTGAACTTAAAACCCCAGTATGATCTCGGCTCTGCGTTATCATGTGACTAGCTGAAAAGTCACTGAGAGATAGAAAATTCATTGCTGTCAGTTTTTTCTTTTGGTGTATAAGATCAGTTTAACCTTGTGTGAGTTGTTTTTAACCATGTTTATTGTTTTACACCTGTCCCCCCCCCCCCTCCTCTCTGTCTCTATCTACAAGTCCATATGTCTGTCTGTCTGCATTCCTGTCTCCACCCATCACTATAGCTGTAGTTACTTCCATGTGGTGTGAGCGCATTTCTTATTTTATAAAATAAAATGGGGAAAAGAGAGAGAGAGAGAGAGAGACAGAGAGCGTATCAAGGACGAGTGAGGAATTGAAAGCATTTAGAAATACTATAAACACAGACACACTAGACTGCAAAGCGGCGTTTTTGTGAGATTAATCACAGCCTCTAAATATTTGAGAAATCTTCAGTCTCTCACACACACACACACACACACACACACACACACACACACACAGACACACAGACACACAGACACACAGACACACAGACACACAGACACACAGACACACCTCAAAACTCCCCCGGTTGTGAACCTGACACACTACTGGACTCCTCTATGACTGCAGACGTGATGAAAGCACTTAATATGGACGTGGTGATGTCAGGGTTAGACGTGAATGTGGACCGTTATTATAGTTTATGCAAGTATTTATACAATCAGTATGTGAAGTGTTCTTCTCCAGTCCTGCAAAGACGATGTAAGCAAGTCTCGTTCTTACACACACACACACACACTTTCAGACACTCACAGTCTCGGGAGAGCAGCTGGTGGAAGTCTATAGTGATGGACACTAAGTGTTGGCTGAACACCGGCTGTCTGAAACCCCACAGGCTGAGGCTCAGGGACCGAGCTCCGGGCTCCGACGCCAGGCCCGTGAAGTACAGGGGCGTGTCCGTGAAGTTATATACGTGCCAGCATTGGCCCTCGTCTGTGGAGAACCTGAGGGTGAAAAGGGTGGGAAGCAAAATTATAAAATCAGTTGAACAAAAACAGGCTTAGAGCTCAGTCCAGAAAAACAGATAAATTGTCACAGAAAAACAAATACAGCTTTGGTGGTGATGGCAACAGAATAAAAATTTTTTTTTCTATGAATTTACAACACGACCGATGATTACCTAAAAAATTAAACTTTTAGCTGTAAAAAAAAAAAAAGTATTTTATGTATGTACAGTATAATAAAATAAAATAGAATTATGGGATAAAGAAACCATGTCCAGTCAAGCACAAGACAAAATATGCAGGATTGTGCAGAATAATGTGCAAAGTCAAGTTCACAGTTCAAAGGTTAAAGGTTAATGCATTCATTTTTTTTTAGCCAACGGCATCATCACTAGATTCTGTGTCAAACCCTGTGGCTTTAGTTGTTGATTTTTTTTTATTATTATTTTTTATCAAAATTGTTTATGATGACGCAGGTAACTCAGAATGTAATTTCCATGCAATATTGACTCATTTTTTATTGACTCACTGAGCTCAGTTTCAGTCAGAGAAAATAAGGACATTGTAGCAATAATACACAAATAATAATAATAATAATAATAATAATAATAATATTAACAACAACAACAGTAATAATAATTATTATAATAAAGGAAAATCTGCAACTTTATTGTTCTATAACAATCCCCAAAAAAATAATCAAAATCACTACAAAGCCGTCTCCCGAGTTAGTACTGAACTTGTGCACAGAGAAACACGTCTTTTCAACTCACGCAGACAGACAGACTAAACCTATTATATGTTCTGATCAATGAGACTTGACTCTGCCTTATTTTCCTATTTACTGAGATGAACCCGGGTGTCGGATCAGAAGTCTAATCAACATCACTGCTGCCTGTAAAACCAGAGCTCTCTCCCTCTCTCGCTCTCTCGCGCTCTCTCGCGCTCCCTCTCTCCCTCTCTCCCTCTCTCGCGCTCCCGCTCCCTCTGTCTCTCGCGCTCTCGCTCCCTCTTCCTCTCGCGCTCTCTCTCACAAAGAGCTCCTGTTAGTCCGAGCAGACCCGTATCATGTCGAGCTCGACACTCCGCTCAGCGACTTTAACCTCCATCACCGGATAACTAACGCTCAGTGACCTTGCTCAGTCTCTGCCTCGTGGATCTGACCTTCAGTCTTTCTGTTTCTATAAAATTCAAACATTATCATCATCGTTAAAGCTCTTTCAGTAGAATGAATTAAAATGTCCAGATTGGATCAAAGAATCAGGGTTATAACACACGAGACGTGATAAAAGGCAAAACTGATCGTATCTTAAACTACATCTATGAGGGTGGACATAGAAAAAAAGGGGCGGGGCATGTAACAATTTGATTGATCAGATTTACAATAAAAATTCCTGTTGTTTTTTGTTTTTCAGTAACATGACTGCTAACAATTTTGACAAAGTGTCACTAATTTTGTTTTAAAAAAAAACATAATAATAAAAAAATGTTCACAAAGTGAAACAATAGGAGGAATATAAACCTAGAAAAAAGCTCCTGTAAATAAATATGAACAGACTACAACCTGCACTTACGCATGACTTACTTATTTGTGTGGAAATTCACATGCTGTGACAAAAATCGATTTTTGTAGCCATTAAAGCTCAACACATATTAGCCCTTTTCTTTTTGTTTATTTTTTTTAATAAACATATAGAGCTCAGGATTGTGCAGTATAGAGCGACAACATATGCAAAATGGTGAACTGAATTTTAGTTCATTTAAACCAACTTCCCAAACATGACTGAGCAAGAAATTAGAAACTGGGTCACATTGGCAAGGATACACACAACTACGTGTTTTTATAGTTTTTTCAGCTGTTTCTATGGACAAATAATAATAATAATAATAATAATAATAATAATAATAATATGCTCATTTTGAGAGTTGCGACATCATTCTCATATTCCAGTAGTTTTTAAATTTCCTGTTATAAAAGTAATGACGACTTTTGTTCTACCTGACCCATCCAAAAACACAAATACAAAAGTTTGAAGCCTGAAGCCTCCCCGTTAACACACACCGGCAAGGCTAACATACAAGAACAACTTTTTATTATTTTTTAAAATATCGTCATTGACCGGCGATGTGTTGGTGGCACGGATCTGTGCTTATTGGGTTTTAATAGTTTAATTATATATATATTTTTTGGTTTGTAATCGAGATGGTTAAAATGTTGCCATTCCTCTACAATCCTACAGGTGGCGCACTCAAAACAATTCACCCGTCGGCAGGCAGCACAGCATCCTGTGTAGCAGGAGAAAATTATTTGCTAATTGTCTGTGACATAATCTTATAAAACGTACAGTAGTATGAGGTTTGCTGTAAACCTTAAATCTTTTATATCTGAATGCCACAGACAGTTAAAAAAATAAATAAATAAATCAGTGTTTTTTTTTTTTTGTGTGTTGTTTTGTTTCGCGTACGCACTTGATCTGCGAGATGGGCTGGATGGGATTGTGCTCCACGGCCACCAGGAGTCCTCCCGAGTCCAGGATGGCGTAATGGTGCGGCCCTTTGAGCGCCCGCGTCCACGTGTACCCTCCGTCGTCGGACACGTAGACGTCGGGAGACAAGATGGACACGGCGTCCCCCACGCTGCCTGAGGACGAACGGTTCAGTCAGAGTCTATTCACGAGCTAGAGTAAGACCTAGAGTTCACTGAAGAGAAAACATTTCACACAGCTGCGTCGATCTTCTTCTGCCAAATCAAACAGAAATTCAAAATGCTCCATTACGCCGAAACTCCAGCGTCACATTCTCAACTCTAACACTACTGCACTACAGTCGACCCCACGAAACCTGCGAGTTACGTTCCTAGAGCGCCCGCAAATTGTGGGGGGGAAAAAAAAATCTATATATAAAAAAAGTTCAATAAAATGCCTATTTTTAAATATATTTGCTCCCAAAACACTCTCAAACTCATTGCTTAATACATCACCTGTGAATAAAAATAAAAGATTAAAAATTCATGCCAGCGCGTTTCCTTTGGTATGTGTGTCGTTTTTCTTTGGTTTCAGTACTGTTGGGTAAATACGGTAATAATTCACCATCACAACTCGTGTTTTAATCTACGGTCGCTTTGTGTTCTCTCTACAGAACTAGAAAATGTATGCAGTTTTATATTTCATATGGAAATTTAGCTGCATTTACGTTAATATTTCTGTTACAAAATTAGTAAATGATACGGTTCTTAATAGTTTAGCGTTAAAACGAGTGAAAAGTTACTATATGTACCGCCACGAAAAAAGGCATAAAAAAATTGCTGAGGATATTCGCGGTTTCCGCAAACAATCATTAGTTAGGCTCTAAAAAAACTACTAAAAGGCCGCGAACTCTGAACCGCGGGGTCGACTGTATTGTGAAAATTCTCCTCTTTTTCTTCATATGAATGTATTTCGATGACGCAACACTGATGATGATGTTCATTTTCCAGGAGAAACAGTAAAGGACTTTGTACCGTGAGCAAGGATGAGGCCGACAGCGCTGGGTTCACTCAGCGGCAGCGTCGGCACGTTCAGCCTCATCGATGTGCTGTAGGAGGCGTGAATGTGCAGACTGCACTGTAGCAACACACACACACACACAAAGCACAAAACCATGATTAAGTCAGGCACACCGGGGAGTGTAAATAACACTAATTAGATGTTAATGATCACACGGACATAAATAGTGTCCCTGGAGGTACAGCTTCGGAGCTGTGTAGCATTTTAAACAAGTGGTTCCTATAAACAAACCAAACCCCATGGCAACGCCGGACACCGATGGAACGCGAGAGCTCGGTGAACTTGTGCATGAGGTTTTATCTCTTCAACGTGAGAAGCTGCTCGCTGCATGAGTCAGGGGTAAATAAAAATAAAAATAAATAAAATAAATAAATAAATTTAATTTAATTAAAAAACGTCACCAGCTGAAGAATAAAAGCGAGGGTATGAGGAATCGGACATTAAAAAGCTGAAGGACCCGGGTTCAAACCTCTGAACCACAAATCTGCCACCGAGCAAGTAGCAGCTCACGTAACGTGTAATGAGTCAAACGCTCTGTACGAGTGCGTCTGCCAAACGCTGTAACCGGAAATCTAAGCGAAAAACCATCGCAGTAATTATTATCCTCTTAAATATTTGTTTATTCCTCTAAAGTAGATCCGAAGTGTGTGTGTATATTTGTGTGTTTAGATGATTGTGTCTCTCTCTCACCACGTTCGGATCCTTCGCAGTCGAGTCACAGTCCGCGTTCAGGGGTTTCTTCAGAGGTCTCCAGTTTCCTCCCTGGTTGAACGTCACCACCGTCTGAACAGAACCATCTGCACACACACCCACACACACATGCATAAACCAGCACACCTGGTGCAAAACAGACTGATAGTGAACAGAGATGAAGTGTTTTAACCTATTATGGAACAAAACAGTAGCAATACTTTTTTTTTTATAAAAACACGAAAAATAGTCAATCATGTTGACTAAATGTTGGTTATTTGGCTGTAAAGGGGATGTGAAAGAGCATTCCAGGAGTGTGTATGAGTGTGTGTTGGTGTGTGTGTGTACCGTGTGCCAGCACGCTGGTCATGTAGACGCCCCTGAGTGAGCTGATGATGGTGAAGTCGGTTTCGCCGCCTGTGGACGTGTAGAGGTGGCGCTCGAGAGACTTGGAGAAGACGATGCCCCGGCTATCAGACACGTAGATCACGCCCATCCCCGAGTCTGGACGGGACGAGAGGAGAAAGAGACGTGAAAATCTGCACTCGTTACCCGGGTCAGGATCCAACGCAGGCTTCAGACGCAAGCGCGGTAATTTAATAAGTGATCTTATGAGAGAGGCCGAACACAAAGAGGACATAAAAAACAAGGGGAAGAAAAAAAAAGAAAGAAAGAAGAAACTGACCTCCAGGTTCGTCCACATGCATGAACACCATGTCATCGTTGGGAGACAGAATGGAGTAAAACTGTTCATGTCCAACATCGGGCAGCTGGGCCATGTCCCAAACCTCGCCCTGATCCACAGACACGTGAATCCTGCGCATCGAACCCTGACAGAGAAACACGGAGCACAAGCTAAATGTCTTCACACTTGTCATATACTCTACAATACAATTACAGGACTTCAGCCAATTATATACACAGTGCTGTGAAAAAGTATTTGCCCTTCCTTGTGTTTTTTTTTTTTCTTCTTCTTTTTCCATATTTGTCCTACTTAAACGATTCAGATCATCAAAGGAAAATATCAAAGGAAAATATTTATTTTACAAGAAAGGTAACAACGAGTTAATTTATTAAGCAGACAAAGACAAAAAAAATAAAATGGACATGATGGACGACGGAGGCCAACGGAGTAAATCCTTTCGATGGTCCCTGGCCCTGTGTGAAAAAGTAATAGCCCTCCCTCTTGCTAAATCATGAATGAACTGTGATGTGATTAATCCCATTTGAGTTAGATTTCACTTTCACACCCAGGCCATGATTTACTGTAGCAAGGGCGCGGTGGGAGCGATTACTTTTGCACACAGGGCCAGCCAGGTAGGTTTGGGCAGCTTTATTTTGTTTCTAATAAATGAAATCGAACTGCATTTCGTATTTACTCGCCGCAACTCTGTGTGACGTTAACATTTGTTTGATGATCTGAATCGTTTAGGTGCGACAACAAATATGCGAACATATTGAAATTATCAGCAAGGGGGGCATATACTTTTTCCACACCATCGTACCGTGGCAGACATGATGGAAGCGTAGAGGAAACGTCCGCCCAGGCCGAAGGAGTAAATCCTGCTGCCTATGGTCTTAAAACTGTGTCCGAAATCTGTGGTCTTCCTCAACTCCAGCGTACCACGTTCACCTTACACACACACACACACACACACACACACACACACACACACACACACACACACACATTATATAAGGAGAAAGAACAAGCCATTGTGTATTTATACGCATTTCATATATATATATATTTTTTAATAATATGAGAACAAGACTCACTACAAGAACCGTTTGGGTTTGTGGTGAAAAACAGAGTGTCAGCAGTCCCCCTAAAACACACACACACACACACACACACACACACACACACACACACAGCACAAGATTCCATCAACCCTTTCCGACTCAAAACCCTCATCCCCGCCTGCATAACGTCCATCTGCATAGCTTTAACACCAGACTAGTGTGTTTTTGTTGTTATTGTTTTTGTTATTGTTGTTGTCGTCGTCAGGGACTCTACATTACTGTGACTTTCACGTGCAGGCCCTGACACATCCCCTTCATGTACTATCTGTCTGAAGTCTTTGCAGTCACGTGTACATTAGCCCGTCGGTTACGCCGAACCGCTTTATTACCTCCTCGACATTCCTGACTGTGATGATAAAACTACTGACCGCTGAGACGATCCTGGCGTCAGAGCTGCTCCCGGAGCTTCCCCGCCGTGATTACGACTTACAGACGTCTGGACGCTTTGTTTTGAAAAAACTACTCATGCACTGGATCAGCCATAACATTAAGACCAGTTGCCTAATATTCAGCAGGTTCCGGCCTTTTCGCCACCAAAAACAAACAGACTCCTTTCCATGAGGACCTTTTCAGCACTATTGGATCAGACTACACGGGCCAGCAGGGTGGTCATAATGTTATGGCTGATTGTATAATGTGTATAACATAAAGGGCGCTCATTTTGGGTTTACAATCAAATCACACTAACTGGATTACTTTTACAGTCGACCCACGGAAGTCCGCGGGGTTACGCTCCTAGAGCACCTGCGAATGGTGAAAAAACGTGAACTATGGATGTGGTCGAAAATTTTATTATTTTTTATTTTTTTATTTTCATAGTTTAAACCGTAAATATGCCCCCAAAATATTAAAATTTCTTTTCAAACTCAGCTTAATACATTAAGAAACAGAATATAGGCGCAGTGGTAAAGTTCTCGCCCTGTCATCCAGAGATCGCGAGTTAGATTCCCAGGTGATGCTGTAACCTCTCGCAGCCGGAGGCCTGCCTAGAGAGAGCTGATTGGTCGAGCTCTCTCAGAGGGGCGGGATGAGAGGTACTTAGTGCTCCCACATTAATCATGGCTCTACAGACAATCAGGGGCGTCTGTGAGCTCACGCGAGTGTGTTACTCCGCCCCCAACGGTGCGCGAGCGAGCAGTTCGAAAAGATGCGGTCGCTTGCGTCACGTGGTTTGGAGGAAACACGTGATAGTCTTCGCCCTTCCGGCTGAGTGGTAGTAGTAGCTTAATGTGAAAGCGCCCCCTAGTGACAGGGAGGAATTGGACACGACTAAATTAGGGAGAAAATCGGGGGAAAAAAAAAAATAAATAAAAAATAAATAAAATAAATATATAAAAGAAACCCGTATACTGTACAGTACTGTACTTTGCAGTGGTCGACTGTATACATACTGTATATATACACACGTGCGTGTGTGTGAGAAACCAAAATATTAAAATAAATACTTTTTTTTTTATGCTGAGGTTAGTGATCCACTTTATTAAAATTTTTTTACGTTTTAATAAAAGTACATCATGTGCTATATGTAATTAACAGTTTGATGTGTGTGTGTGTGTGTGTGTGTGTGTGTGTGTGTGTGTTACCATTTTGCCAAACACACTGTGTAGTGAATCCTCCTCCAATTGGCGCCAAAGTCGTCAGAGAGCCAGAGGTCATACTGCAGGAGGAACAAAGAGCGCGAGCGTGAACTCACACACAACCTCAAAAACTGCTATTAAACAAATCAATGAAAATGTCAATCCGGCCCGACGCCGGAGCTTCCCGCGCTCACCACAGTGCTGATGGCGGCGAGGACGTTGTTGTTTTCCGGGCTGTAGGTGATCTGCGTCAGCACTTGGAAGGGCGGGTCGGAGGGGGCGAAAGTCTTCCCGAAATCCAGAGAGCGCAAGATTCTCGAGCCTCTCGCCTCAGACACATAACCTGTAAGAATGACCTGAAGAGGAAAGAAAAACAAACATAAAACATAACATCAATAGCACGCATGCGCATTGCCTCGTACGGAGTGCGTGCGTGAACAGCGGAGCAAGCAAAGGAAACTTCTGGAATCATGAGATCACGAGAGCTTCACCTTCCCGGAGTTGTCCGGTCCGATGGTGATGCCAAAGTGCGTCATGACTAGAGTGTTGTTCAGGAGATCCGTGATGTCGTGGAAGGTCTTCCCGTGGTCTTCACTGCGACACAGGGATGCTATTAGCGAGAGATGCTAACAAAAGAACATGTGTATCTCTTTTTTTTTGTTTGTTTTTCTTTTTTTATTAGACACACACAGACGCATGCACATGTTTACCTCCTGTAGAGTTTGGGCTCGCTAAAGCGGAACATGAACAACGGCGCCTGGTACGTGGTGAGGACCAGCAGCACCTGCACACGGGAACACAAGGCAGAAGAGAGACTGAAAATGAAACTATAGGAAACGTACAACTTAAACGTAACTTTAAAGTTTAAAACACTGATTTGAATCATTTATTTGTATAGTTTTAGTTTTGCTGTGCAAAAATCTTATGCATTTTATTATGTTTAGTACAAATGTTGTTAGATACAGTATGCTTATCTGCATTATTGTGTACGAAAACCAGTTTAGCAAATTAATAAATAACATTACAGAAGAATATGTGCAAAAATAAATAAATAAATAAATAGAAAATAATAATAATTTAGGCTCCTGGGTTTTGCATGAAAATAGAAAGAAGTCACATTCTCCAGCACACTCAGTAAAACCTAACAGCGGTTTTACAGTCAGTACTGTACAAAAGTCTTACAAAATAAAAAATAAAAATGCTAATAATAAAACGATTCAGTTATGACTCGCGATTCTTTTCTGTGGTGATTCACGTACCGCCACACTGACTCCAAAATCGTTTCTTTAAAAACTGTTCTCATATTTTTACATTTTTAAATGAGATGATCCGGTCGATCAGCCATAACATTAAGACCAGTTGCCTAATATTCAGCAGGTCCAGGCCTTTTCGTCACCAAAAACAAACAGTGACGCGCTGCGTGATGCGACTTTTTTCCTCCAGGACCTGCGTTAACCCTTTCAGCACTATCGGATCGGACTACACGGGCCAGCAGGGTGAAACAACTCTCCAAATTCTTTACACTTCTTCATCCCGTGTGGTAGGAGAGAATTATTTTCTATTTTATTTGAAGTTTGTTTGGAAAACATTATTATTGAGCACAACATGACATAACAGAGATATGCACGGCTCAGTAAAAATTTATCTTTTTTTGTTTAATTTAATTTCAGGTTAAATGCTGAACTCTTGTATCTGAAGTTAGTTTGCATTGTTTAAAAGCTGGGCTTGATTTTTAAGTGAGAAAACTGATGTTATAAGCGACGAGATACTTACAATTAGTTATCCAAAATGTTTAAAGATTTAAAATTGTAACAAATTCGATCTGAAAAATATCTGACCAAGATATTTATAAATATCTATTATAATAATAATATATTTATTATATTCAGACTTACAGAATCGCAATTTTAACCGAATCGGCCCCCGAGGTGCATCAGATCAAAAGGTGATTCCCACGCCTACAAACTAGACATCGATTTTTTTTTCTACATTTACAAATTAAAGTTAGAGTGACTTTTATTTCTTTATGTCATATGTCATGATGAGGCTTTTTAGTCCTTATGGGCATGAAACTGCTTGAGCCATACTTTTTTTTTTTTTTTTTTACTTTTTTTTTCTTTTTACACGAGTCTGCCAACCTGTGGGTATGACATCATTAGTCTCAAAGCTGTGTGACTTCAAGCCTGGATTTGTGTGTGTGTGTGTGTGTGTGAGAGAGAAAGAGAGCGAGTGGAAAACAGAGAGCGAGAGAGAGGCTGGTTGTGGAGAAGGTCAGATGGTGAGTGCAGTCTGGCGTTCGCTCTGCACTCAGGCATTTAATAATTTTAATAGTTTTTTTTTTTTTTTTTTAACGTCTCTGCCGGACAGACAGGCGGCACAAAATGCAGTTTTTTAGGAATCTGTTTTATGACTTAGTAGGGTTTTAATTTCTTTGAACTGCTACGTGCACGATTCCTACCAAAACCTACAATAATTGATTTGTTAATTGATTTCATTGCTGTTAATACAATTCACAAAACCCTCTCTTTAAAACTGACCTCACAAAAACACACACACACACACACACACACACACACACGTTCTTCATAAACATTCCTTATTTTCATAGCTGGATTTTCCTCGCTGAAATTTCGCTGACTAAAAGGACGACGGTCCGTCCCGTCTCTCTCTCTCTCTCTCTCTCAGATTCGGACACGTGTTCTTTGCCGGATGTCTGTTCGGGGGGAAAAACACACCGAGAAAGAATCTGAAACTCGATTCGTCCCGGGTTTTTGTTATTCGGAAGGGTCGCATACCACAGGCTCAGAGCATGACGCCAAACACAAACACACGCCCGGGGAGGAAGAGCGGCTCGGAGGGTCAGACCACAAGGGAGACGATCGTCCTCGGAGATTCTTAGTCCCCCCCCCCCTGAACGAGTCGTCCGGTACTCGGGGTAGGAGACACACCTACGTCCCTGCGTTTGACGAGCAGGTGCTCGTCCTCGTGACTAAACCTGAAATCGTGAAAACTTTACAGAGACATGGGTCAATTCCTCAGAATTAGTACACACACACACACACGCACACACACACACATACTCACCCCTGTTCCGTCTCCCACCCAGGCCAGGGACACCGAGCCGGACACGTCATTAAAGACACGCTGCAAGAGAACCAGAGACACCAGGGGTTACAACAGTGACAGATGACACTTAAACACAGTTATTGTGACAGGTTGGCGTAGTGAGGTCTGGTGATGGTTAGCTCTGGGGTTACCATGGTAACAGGCACTGGTAATGATGCCAAAAATGTAATAAATAAATAAATACATTTATGAAGTTAATTATGAAAAATGCTGCGCCTCATCCCTAAAAAAAACAGACACTCAAATATAGCAGGGGGCCCGTGTGTGTGTGTGTGTGTGTGTGTGTGTGTGTGTGTGTGTGTGTGTGTGTGTGTGTGTGTGTGTGTGTGTGCGCGAGCGCGCAAGAGAGAGAGAAGCTGAGGAAGACCATAACGCCCCCCGCCTTTTCACCACTAGGTTCACCATTGGAATGTCTTTTTGTGTGTGTGTGTGTGTGTGTGTGTGTGTGTGTGTGTGTGTGTGTGTGTGTGTACTGCATTTTTGTCTGCCTGACACACTGAGAACAGAAGAAGGACTGAGGGAAAAAAACATTAACATCCACTCCTGAGAGAGAGAGAGAGAGAGAGAGAGAGAGAGAGAGAGAGAGATAAGCAGATAAAGACAGAAACAGACACAAACTGAGAGACGGATGGACAGATAAACGGATTAAAGTCAGATGGGCAGACGCCTATTCAAACAAATGAACGAATAAAGAGACGGAGCGATGGACAGAAAGACAAGACAAACAGATAGATACAGGGAAACACAGAGAGAGAGAGAGAGAGAGAGAGAGAGAGAGAGAGAGAGAGCACGACTGAAAGAACAACAGATCAAAATATGTCAGTTTAAACAGAGTGATAGACAGATGGACCACCTGAGTGAAAGACATACAGATCGGAAAAGGAGCGGGGAAACAAACAGAAAGAAAGACAAACAAGTAAGTAGGTAGAGAGAGAGAGAGAGAGAGAGAGAGAGAAGGGGGGGATGATGGAGAGACACGGATGAGAAAGAGTCTTGAGATGGAGACACGGACAGAAAGACAGACAAATGATCTATCGACTGACCGGAACCAGACAAACATTATACTGAGACAGAAAGAGAGATAAATAGAACGCGAGAGAAAGAGAAAATAATTAAAGGAAGTAGGAGGAGAAAGACACAGATAGAGAGATAAGTGGACGTACAGGAAGAAGAAGAAAAGACTGAAGTTGAAATGGAGGTTTAAGACACACACTACAAATTAGGACACCACAGAAAGCCCACACACACACACACACATCTGCCCTTTACAGGCCACATGGCCCCGTTAGTCCTGCTGCCTCCGAGGCAAAAAGCCCTCACAGCATTTCTGCAATTCCACATCGTTCCCCAAGGACACACAACCCCAAAAACCTCTCCATTTCTACTCTTACACACACATGCACACACACAAACACTATAATTAAGCACTGTATTAAAATAGATGATCTTGTTGCCATAAAGGGAAAATAAATAAATAAATAAATAAATAAATAAATAAATAAGGGTAAGCGTGTGTTTGGAGCAGTCAGTGGAAAGCAGAGGCTTCGTCGTTCCGTCCAAGTCTGAACAAAACTTTCCATGTTTCGCAAACGGCGAGCGGGTTTTTTTTTTTTTTGACCTCCTCGTTCCGCATGCCCCGCCCCAGAGCCGGACCGCTACCCCGGCGACACGTGCGCTTGCGTTTTTCGCAGCATCTGCGGCAAATCTCCAGTCAGCGCAGCTATTCCGGAATGTTCCGTTTCACTTCACGTGTTGTGATTGACATCGGCCGCCTCACCTTCTACTACACGATGCAGGAGGCGAAGACGGCGATATCACACACGCAGAGGGGGGCGGAGGAGGAACAAGCAGAGAGACAGAAACAAAGAGAAAAGCAGAGAGACTGTCAGAGAGAGAGAGAGAGAGAGAGAGAGAGAGAGATGTGCAGAGAGAACGCGTGAAAATTGCACACAAGTAAAGAAAAATAAAAGAAAAACACACAGACGGGGAGACAATCAGAGAAAGAGAGACACACGCATGCTTAGAGAAACAGAAGAGAAAAGCAGAGCAAGACACACAGAGAGAGAGAGAGAGAGAGAGAGACTCGAGAGACAGACAAGGAGAGAGAGAGAGACGAGGAGAGAGAGACTCGAGAGAGACACTAGGAGAGAGACACGAGGAGAGAGTCACTTGAGAGACAGACAAGGAGAGAGAGACGAGGAGAGAGAGACTCGAGAGAGACACTAGGAGAGAGACACGAGGAGAGAGTCACTTGAGAGACAGACAAGGAGAGAAACTCGAAAGAGAAAAGGAGAGAGAGAGAGAGAGAGAGAGAGAGAGAGAAATGGAAATACACTTGAGGAAAGGGGAGAGAGAGAGAGAGAGAGACTTGGGAGAAAAGGAGACTCAGAGACATAACAAGAGAGACACACGGTAGAAAGGTAGAGGCAAGGAAATGGAAATACACTTGGAAAAACTGAAATAGCCACAGATAGACTCTCAAAGAAACCAAAATAGACATGAGAACACACACAAACAAACATATGGACAAGCAGAGATACATAGAGAAAGACAGAGATAAAAAAGAAAGACACACAGGACACAACACTTGAACTGTGATTATTGATCACTCGTCGTGACACAACAACCAGGTGCAGCTCTTCTCTACAGCGCGACATGACGTCCCTCCTGCAGTCCATCTGTCTGTCTTTCTCAGTATAAAGGAGGAGAAACAGGAGAGAGAGAGTGACAGAGAGACAGACAAGACAGACAGGGAGAAAGAGAGAGAGACAGAGACAGAGAGACAGACAGAGAGGGGGAGAGAGAGAGAGAGAGAGACAGAGAGAGAGAGAGAGAGAGAGACAGAGAGACAGAGAGAGAGGGAGAGACAGAGAGAGAGACAGAGAGAGAGACAGAGAGAGAGAGAGAGAGAGAGAGACAGAGAGAGAGACAGAGAGAGAGACAGAGAGAGAGACAGAGACAGAGAGAGAGGGAGAGAGAGAGAGAGAGAGACAGAGAGATCCATGTGCTTATATGATTAACGCTGACATTCAGCAGCTGAGAGGAACGTAACGGACAGGTAGGGAATAACTGTGTGCATTATCCTTCAACCTCTTTACACACACACACACACACACACACACACACACACACACACACACACACACACACACACTATAAGAGGTGTTTTGTTCTGTGCTTATTGTAATCAATGCTCTAATTCTTTTTAGGAATTTTGTTTATTTTAATATTTTCATTTGTGGGAATTTAATGACGTCAAGATTTTATCAGCATGTGGCCGACTGACTCTTAAGACTCTTTGATCTTATTAATCGACTCCTAAATCTCTTCTTTTCTCTCCTCCATCACCTTCCCGTCTCTCTCTCCGTCTCTCTCCAGCTTTTCCTGGAAGCACATCACTTTACACTGGTGCCACCAGCATGGGTTTTTTTTTTTTTTTGGTTTTTTTTTTTTTATTCTGCCTGTAAAAACGCCTCCCCTCGAACACACAAAGTTATTCCGGCTTCCATTGTTTTTATATAAATTTTTTAAAAAAAAGAAGAAAAAAAACTGGATTCCAGAAACCACAGACTTCTCTCCAAAAAATGAAAACATTTAGACAGGTGTGTGACCACTAAGGAGCACACGGGGAAAATTTAAAAACCTAAAAATAAAACATTCCAGTGGCGCAGAACTTTAAAAATAGTCGAGCACTTCCAGGACGGACATTTAAAGATTCAGTGAAAAATCATCTGCTTGACTAAAGAGGTTTCAGAAGCAATAAGCGTTTAGTTTATGTTTACGTTCTTTAAGCATAAGTGAGTTAATTGAGTGTCTGAGCGCGCTGAGCCTCATGTACAACCTTACATCACTTCACAATCTGTTCATAAAGTTGCGCAAACTGTTTCATGATCAGAGCAAAGTAAAAAAAATAAATAAATTTAAAAAAAGTAAAAAATACAAAAATTACTGCCAGATTTATGAAAAATTAGATTTATTTAAAAGTAAAATATGGAATAAATAGACATAGACACAGTAGACCTCACTTAACCTCACTGATTTATATGATTCATTTTCAAATAATTTTTTTTTTGTCACATATTTGTCACATACACAGTCATACACAATACGATATGCAGTGAAATGCTTATTTTTTATTATAGTTTTGGCACCGGGAGCTTTAAAAACCAAACTGAGAACGGCTCCGTTTTCTTCTTGCTACCGTCCTTGATAACATTCTGCAAAATACTCACGTTTTGTGGGCGTGTCTTTCTCCGTTTGAATTTGAGCGCGGTTGGCGGCGATACCATCACCCTTGATAACATTCAAGCACACATGCTGCTGTGTACGTCTTCATTAACTCTTGGATGAAACGCAAAAATCTTCAAATCTTGCAAAATTTCAATCCTTAAGGCGAAAATTCTTGAGGCGGGTCGTTCATATGCTGAGGCGCCGCTGTAGTTACACTGTTAATGCGATCGTTATCACCATTTTCCATTTGATTCACAGTATATTCACAGATTTTTCATGTTTTAAATAATTTAAAACCACAGAAAGTATGTAGCAAACACACACACTGAAATGTAATACAACTTCTCTTCTTCATGGTTTAAAAGTAATTTCTCATACAATAATATTTTTTCCTCCCCTGCCAACATTCTGCTCCACCCTCCAGTCCAGTAGGTGGCAGTATCGCCCCAACCGCCTGTCATTCCAAATGAAGGATGAAGGTCCACACTTACAAAACATCAGCCTCTCGCAGAAGACAGAAGCAGTTTGTATTTTCTCCAGATTCGCCTTTGAAGGTTGAAGAAACAAATCGTATCGTATGAATTGACTGTTAAAACTTAAAGGTTAAATTAAAATCGAATTGCGTAACCACACAGCTATAGGAGGTCGTGTGTACAGTGTTAATGAAACCTCCAATCCCGGTGGAGCTGATTTGCATTTAATGACGCCCACAAAACTCCATAAAAGGCAACAAACTGAAAATAATAAAAAAATAATAATTTAACCTAAAATGTGAGACGGTGCGTTCTGGTCTCTCAATACTTTTGGTCTTGTCCTGTAGAGATGCGGAAAATTAAATATAATTGATTTAGTGATCTGTATCGTGATTTATTTATGTGGAAACTCAGAACTCATTTATTTATTTATTTATTTTTATTTAAACTTGTATGCGTTTGCATTTGAGATAATTACATGCTGCCGTTTCTCTGTAATCCTCCAGGTGGCGTGCTCTAAACTACTCACACATTGGCAAGTGGCACAGCAACCTGTGTGGTTGCAGGTTTGTTTAGAATTTTAAGAAAATCAAAAAATTATTCATATCATATCCCGACATCGTGATGCACAATATTAATCAGAATATCGTATCGAGGGCGTCGCTGGTGATGTCACATCCCTAATCTTTATTTTGTAGGTTTAAGTGAACTTGGGTTATGACTTAAAAATGCTAAATATGTCAATTGTAAGTGCTCCTAAAAAATATTTACAAAACAAGTAAAATCTTTGCAACCAGAACAATAAACGTTTTCCTATCCTGTCCTGCAAAACCTCTTTTTCGATCCGTGTAGCGATGTTATGAACAAACATTAAGAGTGGTAGGTATTAGCGTGGCGGCGCCGCCAGTGCCAGTACATAGCTAGCTAGGTGACATCTTCTAGTGAAGCTAAAGCTAAGCCGGGCGCGTCACGTATGTTACTAAACGATCACGTTGTGAATTTATTTCGTGAACAGCGCAGTACATGTTTATCTCACTCCCTTTCTTGGACCAAAAAATAAATAAATAAAACAAAGCCACGCCCACGAGAGACAAACTGCAAACCTGACAAGATCTAAACAGATACATTAAGGCATGTCCGGACTGACCGTACATGGAGCAAACGTTGCGAGCGGTGGCACGGATGTGTGAAATTTCATAGAAACTCCCTGGATGAGATTCTATGCGGCCGGTCGTCGTTAGCGTCCGAGGCAGCGTGCGTGTGTGCTGGACGTGTCGATGCGTGACCCTTCTGTTAAACTAAATAAGGGGGGGGAAAAAAAGAAAAAAAAAAAAAAGACAGACAGAACCTTTCTTGCAGAAAGAATTCCTCAAACATGACGAGTGTGTGCTCTCAGAGCCTGCTTAAATCCGTCCATCTGTCTGTCCATCTGTCCGTCCCCCCACACACACACACAGCAGCGGGGAACATCGACACGTTGGCGCTTTTCTTACACACGGCGTTTCAGGTAACGTCAGAAAAGCTGTGCGCGTGTGTGTGTGTGAGCGTGTGTTTGAGTTAACGAGTTTCCCTTGGCACTGATTTCAATAACCAGAGAAATAAAGATAAAAACATCAAATGAAATGAAATCTAAATCTTGTCCGACTCCTGGAGACCTGTATCTAAACACACACACAAACACACACACACACACACACTTTCCAGCTTCATGCTCATCAGTACTTGTCTGTAAATACTCGTTTTTAATCATCCTAAGAGGTTAATCGCTGCTGGCGGTAAACTGGTGCGAATCTCCAGGCGTAATCGAGACGCGCCGCGGCTGATTAACGATGTTTGCGCTTAGCGGGAATTTGTGTAAGTTTCCGTTGTTTTTGGCAGCGCAGATTCCTCTGATGTGGAAAACAAAGTGGGTCTGACAAATTACCCTCGAAATGTGGAGACGTTTTACTAAAATGTTTACTGAAATTTCATTTGTGTTTTTTTCAATACATCACAATAATTCTCACACACACACACACACACACACACACACACACACACACACAGAGACAAAGAGAGACACTTACATACAGGTACAAGGAGAGAGCGAGAGAGAGAGAGAGAGAGAGAGAGAGAGAGAAGGAGAGGATGTTAAACATGGAAATACAAAAATACACAGAGAGACAGAGAGACACACAAAAAAAAGAGGGGGACACAGGCCAAAAGACAGAATCAGGATCAGTCAGACTCAGAGAGAGAGAGACAGAAACAAAGAGAGACAGAGGTAGAGAGAGATGTAAGAGCAGATAGCGTAACAACAACAAGAGACATTTAGAGAAAGAAAGAGAGAGAGAGAGAGGGAGGGAGAGAGAGAGAGAGACACAGACATCCACACAGAAAGGGACAGAAAGCGAGACTGCGAGATAGAAAGAGAGAGCGACACGCACGCAGAGACGGAACGAGAGACACACACACTGCGAGATAGAGAGACTCAGAGATACGAACATGACCTGGGGGAAACAAAATTATTTTTTGTTGTAGAGTGTTCAGCTGTATAATTTCTGCACTAATTAAAATCTTCAGCTGAATTTTTTTTTTTTTACTTGTCCAGTGCCTGTTTAAAAGATCTTACTGTGTTTCAGAAGAGTCACATTATCAACCTACCTCATGTAAAGAACACAACTAAGGAGACTGATGTCAAATGACTGGAACTGGGCAAAGAACTGTCCAATACATTATTAAACCCTGGAAGGACAGTGCTGAACCCTCAACTGCACAGAAACACTGACCCTATTGTGTCAGGGTCAGAAGGGAAACGCATGCATGGTGTCCACTGTACAAGCCTCTGGAGACAGTGTTATTTATGATCTGGGGTTGCTTCAGTTTCTCAGGTCTACATTGCTCAACAAAGTTACGTAGCAATAAAATGAAGTCAGCTGACCACCTGAATGTACTGAATCACAAGGTTATCACATCACTCATCTTCATAGCAAAAAAACATATGATACGAGACACAGAAACCGAATTGACCCCAACTGATCCCTAGAGATGATTTCCCGTTTATCTTTACATGTAC
Organism: Clarias macrocephalus; assembly: GCA_011419295.1. Lineage (NCBI taxonomy): Eukaryota > Metazoa > Chordata > Actinopteri > Siluriformes > Clariidae > Clarias > Clarias macrocephalus. The sequence continues at coordinate 60,515 of JAAGKR010001916.1, forward strand.
TTTATTTAAAGTGTCGTAACTTGAGCTAACGGCGTCCAAGTTCTCAGCGCATGATGGTGAACTTTGCGTTTCCTCACGTTCGTTTGGGTTTCAGCAAACACACCACAACCCGGGCGGCAGGACTGCGGTTTTAGATAATTCTACCAAGACAGAGGAACAGAGCTGATTCAACACAACCGAGACAGCGAGAAGGAAAGAAAAAGCTTGAGAAAAAGGATTAACCTGAGAAATACAAGAAAAAAAATCAGATTTTCTTTTTCTTTGTTTATGACTTTATTTCACAGAGTGCCAGCTGAAGTTAATGAGTGACAGGTCTTTCTGAGATTTACTTTATTTGAACAGTGAGTGAGTGTGTGTGTGTCTGTGTGTGTGTGTGTGTGTGTGTCTCTGTGTGTGTGTGTGTGTGTGTCTCTGTGTGTGTGTGTGTGTCTCTGTGTGTGTGTCTCTGTGTGTGTGTGTGTGTCTCTGTGTGTGTGTGTGTGTCTCTGTGTGTGTGTGTGTGTCTCTGTGTGTGTGTTCCTCTGTAATAATTTGAAGACTACTGAATTACAAACTGCACCTTTAAGGCTTGGTGGTTGATCAGCGTCTATATAATACTGTAAAGAGTAAAGATAGAAAACACAACAAACTGTGATATGATAATCATTGAAAAGGGTACAAACTCTGAGATACAAAGGGAGAGAGACAGATACACAAAGAGAGACAACATAACAGAGAAAGAGAGACAGACAAAGTGACAGAGAGAGGGACACACACACACACACACACACACACACACACACAGACAGAGAGAGTGCGAGAGAGAGAGAGAGACAGAAAGAGACAGACAGTTACACATGGGTACAGACAGGGACAGAGAAATGCACAGAGAGAAACACAGAGATGTTACACACAGTTACAGACAGACAGACAGACAGACAGACAGACAGAGAGACAGACAGAGAGACGGGTACACATGGGCGCACACACGGACAAAGAAATACACAGGGAAACAGAGAGACAGTTACCCAGAGGGACATACAAGAGTGACATAGAGAGTCTCACACATAGTTACACAAATTGACAGGGAGGGAAAAACAGAGAGAGGGACACGGACACACAAAGAGAGAGAGAGGGGGGGGAAACAAAGAGAGAGAGAGAAGGACGCACAGAGACGGACACAAGAAGAGAGACGCACAGAGACGGACACAAGAAGAGAGACGGACACAAGAAGAGAGACGGACACAAGAAGGGGGACGCACAGAGACGGACCCAGAGACGGACCCAGGAAGGGGGACGCACAGAGACGGACCCAGAGACGGACCCAGGAAGGGGGACGCACAGAGACGGACCCAGGAAGGGGGACGCACAGAGACGGACCCAGGAAGGGGGACGCACAGAGGCGGACCCAGGAAGGGGGACGCACAGAGGCGGACCCAGGAAGGGGGACGCACAGAGGCGGACCCAGGAAGGGGGACGCACAGAGGCGGACCCAGGAAGGGGGACGCACAGAGGCGGACCCAGGAAGGGGGACGCACAGAGACGGACACAGGAAGGGGGACGCACAGAGACGGACACAGGAAGGGGGACGCACAGAGACGGACACAGGAAGGGGGACGCACAGAGACGGACACAGAGAGGGACACAAAAAGAGAGAGAAGGACAGACATAAACACACGGAGACAAACGAGGGAGAGACAGAGAGGGACACAATGAGAAAGAGGCGGTTACACACGGGTCCACACAGACAGGTATCGCGGTATCTTGTTGTTCCTGGCGTATCGTCCCTCCCCCTCACCCCCTCGCACTCCGTGTCCGCGTCCTCACACTCAGCGCTACTCACCGTGTGTGTGTCCTGCCGCAGCCTGGCTCCGTCGTCCTGCAGGGAGAGACACGGGGAGTCTCCCACAGACCCCGCACTCCTCTTCACCTTCCTCTCAGAGAAGTCCCCCAAACCGGAAGTGCCGCTCCGTCTCTGTCTCCTTAGCAACGCCGTGCTCTCTCTGCGACCCAGCGCGTGCGCAAAGTCCAAACACAGCAGCGCCGCTGAAACCAGCACCACCGGCCAGCACACGGCTCTCATGTTTACTCCGTACAGCATCTACTAAAAGAATAACTCGCGTGTTTACTTCAGGTATAAATGTTTAAAAGCCGCATAAAGTTATAAAACTCGTCATCACTTCGCGCGCACACCGCTGACCGTGGCGCGCGCCGGAGCGGTCTTCGTGCGCTACTGATGCGCGAGCTCATCTCGAATTAGTGAAGGCGGGGTCTGAGCGCGTGATTGGTCCGTTCAGCCCGCCCACTCGCGCACCTTCACTCACCCGATTGGTCGCTTAAAATCTTTACTCGAATTTAATTGGACATCGCTCTTGTCATTTATAAATCCCCTCGCCCAAGGAGGAGAAAATCTACGAGATGAAAAAATATAGGTTCGCCACGCCCCTCTTGACATATACGTTAGCGCTGATTGGTTGCCACGGCACCGGCCTCTCGTTCTATATAACCCGAATGTTATAACACTGTTAAACAGCTCAGTAAACCAAAAAAGTTCTACAAAATAATACACAGAATGTTTTTATTATTTATTCCCAAAAATACAACAGCAATAAAATCGTAAGATTTTGACTCTTTATCAAGGGGTAACGTCTGACTAAACCGTGCAGTTCCTTGAATGTCCACTAGGGACATTCTGGTTCTAAAAAGTGATTATAAAACATTATACACCTCAATGTTAAAATGCTCAACTTTACAACAGTTTAGGTCTCCATGGCTAGGTTTCTGTAAGGTTTTGTGAACCTTCCCACTGTCTCTATTCTCCTACAACAATCCCCTCATTGTGCTTCCTGATTCCTTTTATGGTTTATTTTCCTTATAACAGTTATTATAGCCCAGTGTTCTAAAGATTATACATCTAAATAGTTCATGTCCCCTAGAAACCTTGGATGTAAAGTATTATAATTTGATGAGAAGGTTCCTATGCCCATAAAACATCCCCCTCATTGTGGTTCCTTTAATGTAGCAGATGTACGTGACTCGAATCACCTGGCAAGGTGCTGAAATATGCTCTTTTTGCTGATAATACACAGACATCTTCAAAAATCATGCCGGCGTATGTGTACGTTGCCTCTCCTGGAGATTCGAGGCTGGCTAGTAAGTGTATCAAGGTGCAGCGGAGACAACTGGGAGACACTGGGTCTCTCTTACCCCTTTTCCACCAAGGTGGTTCCAGAGCTAGTTTGGAGCCGAAGCCCAATTCCAAACCAATTTTTTGCACCAACGCTTTGCTGGGCTAGAACGAAGAACCGCTTAATTCATAGGCTAGGGGCGGGATTATCATGACCAACTAAAAGTTGCATGCATGTGTGTGTGTGTGTGTGTGTGTGTGCGTGTGTTTGCCATTTCCTCCTGGTCTGAAGACTGGCCGGTAAGTATATCGAACTGCGGCAGACACGACAAGCAATAACTCATCTTCTTTTAACTCATCTTTAAACTAAACAGTTTGAGCGCTCTTATTAAACCAAACAGTTTTCTATTCATAACAACTGTTTAGGGGGTGAATTTTGATGCAACTCAGCAGTTAAAGTCTTAGCCATAATTATGGGCGTGGTCGATTTGAGTGACAGTTGCATTGCAAGCGCTTCCCTGTGATGCTTCACTGTGCATCGCTTTAGCTAACTGGAATCGCTGTAGTTTTACTCACCACAAGAAATGCAGGAGTTCAATCCAGAGGGGCCCAAAAATGTATACACACTTCAACATGAAAAATATATAAAGTACCTCTCTTCAGATGGTCACATGATAGCATCAACGATGGTGCGACTACTGACATGTTTAGAGGAAGCATAATACTACACATTGCTGCCACAATACAACTCAAGGGCATAGATAACGACGGTTGAAGTATGTATAAATTTTTGGTGCCCGTATAACACATTAGCCTATAAAGTAACGTTAACTAACATGGCCATTTTTGTTAAGCAAAAGCTAAGATTGATAGCTTGTGGGCGGTAACCGAATTGGATCGGTGGGGGGATCAAAGAGGTATCATGGAATGTAATTGCAACAATGTATAATTTTTTTTACATAAATAAAGTGGTTATATTGTGAAAATAGATTTTTTTAAACGTACAATTTTATTAAATTGTTTAAAATAAATAATACATATTTTATTATGGCTAAAAAAATTAATAAGTTGTGTCCCCCAAATTAATGTCTGTGGTGTTACAACAATGGATGTCACCTGTTTAAGAAAAGGGGTGGAATCTGGACTACTTCCTGTGTTTAAAGGTCATTGCTAATTGATCTGAGGGGTGCATGGTGAGGTCATTCTTTATTAATTTTTTAAACAATTGTCATGTCGCACTTTATTAGTGTCTGTAGTATTATGTTGATAAAAAATATGTCAGATGTGCAATTTATCAAAATTTGAATAAATAAATACTGATTAATTTCATTTGTTTAAAACCATTTATATTTTTAGACTCTAAAAATTTATAATAAAGACTATAAAAGGTATCACAGGTCATTTTTCCTGTCTTTCTTTTCATGTACTGTACATCCAAATCTTTTATAAGACACTATTCTCCTCTGACATAAATAGGGGCCAAGTTGAACAATTAAACATTTATTTTTTTTAATTAAATGTAAATAATCAATGAAACTGAATCACTGAAGTAACTTATTATTTATTACCTAGGTAGATTACTATAACTTAACTTAAGTCGCATACCCCTGCTCATTTTAAAACAGACCAAAATTTCACTTCAGAAATTGTTAACACCATAGACATAAGTGGTTGTGTCTCCGGTGTTCTATTAAAATTATATTTTTTAAAAATCTAAATTTCTTAAGCTTCTATTTTAATGGATAACATATTAGGAATTAACGTATAGGGGAATAATACAATGTGCCAGGGTTAATATAAAGTTTTACTCTTATGCACTCTTCTTCTTTCTATTAACAACAATGAAATTGCAGGAGCCGTATGAGGTGCCGGCTCAAACTCGACACGACAACCTGCGCAAGTAAAACCCACAACAGCAAGATGGATCACACAACATGCAACTCTTGTTGACTACAAGTTTATTAGCGCACTGATTTGTAACAAAAAAACATACCCTCCCCGCCCCATTCTGTATTTCACTCCACTGCAAGTATTGATATTCTGTGGCATGTACAGAACTGTAGAAATTATTGAGTATCCTGAATTGACAGAGGAAAGGAACAAAAACAAAACAAAAACAGTATAAAGAGTGAACTGTGGCTGAAAAAAAAGCAGCCAGGCTGCTGTTACGTTCGCTGTTATCCGTCTGCACAGGGAACATCGGGGCTGCGCAGACCTGTTCTAGATGTCCTTGATGACTTCCTCGAGTTCTTCTTTTGTGTACATGTGGAACGTCTTGTTGGGCTCTACTGTAGCCAGCTATGGAGGAAAAGACAAGGGGAAAGAATGAGAGAAAAAAAATTGAATAAGAACACAATGATTGTCAGTGTCAGGGTCTTTTTCGAACATGCATCATAACTGCACTGGTATGGAGCATATTATTTAAAAAATTGTCTAAAGGAGATTTTAGTTGTAGCAGTAGCTTGGCTAGTGATCTTGAAAGACAGTTAACACTTTTTTTCTTTTTTTTAATAAAAATGTGAGGTCAGGATTAAAATACTCGACAACAGGATGGTGTAATGGAGTGAAGTCTGATATTAAAAAGTTTTTTATTTTTAATTTAAAAATTAATAAAATAATGTAATGTAATTTCTTCTTGAGTTACAGTTGTATTTAAATGCTGTGGAATGTCCATGAACTACAGTCAATCCTAAACCTCAATGTCATGGCAATATGGGGGAATTGTACAGAATTCATCTTTAATGCAATAAACTCAAAGAACCCGAAGACCAAGGTTTAATTTAATTTGGACTTTTCCCAGTAAGACTAAATTATAAAAAAAATATACATACAGCACAATTAATATTTAATCAAAGGTTCCTTAGCAGGTTTCACTTGTAGCTGATGCTTATCATAGCAATCATCAAGACACTATGAGAATGCTGGTTGGATATTTGACCCACTTCTTGTCAAAATTAGTTCCTGTTGTTGGTTTCTTGGTACAGACCTGACTTTTTAAGCAGGATCTACGCATTTCTTATAGCATTGAGGCTCCAAAAGATTAAACTGAACCTACTTTATCCATTCCACAACCAGTTTTGATGTGTTTCAGGTCACTGTCCTGTTGGAACACTTAGATTTGCCCAATTCCCAACAATCTAGATGTTGTGTGAGGTTCTGCTCAGGGTGTCCTCCACATTCTTCATGATTCTATTCACTCTGGGAAGAGCACTAGGTCCACTGGAAGCAAAACAGCCAGAGAGCATGTCTCTACCACCACAGCTGCTACAGTGTTCTTAGAGTTGAACACCTCACCTTCACTCCTCCAGAAAGACCTCTGGTCAAAATTTTCCTACAGCTGCAAACATTTACTTCCGTGTATGATTGGCTTCCATATCTGATTTGATCAGAGTACACACTATTTCACTGTGCCCGAGACCACTTCTTTAAACAGATTCGGGGCACAGTTTCCGAGAGTGGAATGATTGTGTTCACACTGATCAAAATTAACCAAACTTTGGGGTCGAATGTTCTCGGAAACGATCCCTAATGTGAAATACCCTTAGTCTTCAGTCTATGTAACCGAATGAACGATTACTATAGAAACAATAACCTATAAAATTACTGCATTAACACGACCCTGTGGTGTGCAGCAGCCCTAATGAAAGAGATACACTGATATGGAGTTTAAACCAGTACAGAGATTAAACATCGAACAGATCTGTAGTTTAAAGATCATAAAGTGCTAAATGGGTTTGTCTATGATATGGGTCAAAGTTTACCTCGATGTTAGTAGCGTTCAGCTTCTCCTCCATAACCTGCTTCAGGATGGTGAGGGAAGACTTAATGGCTTCTCTTAACGTCATGGACTTGCAGAACAAGAAAGAAAAAAAAAAACATTAATTGATTTTAATAAAAAGCTCATATATATATATCGGACTGATCATTACGTTTAGCAATATTTGCAGGTTTTTTTCTTTTTGCTTCTTATTTATCACAAACTATATATAGACAGAGAAAAAACAAGCATGTGTGAAAGTACAGTACTGTGCAAAAATTTGCCCAAATTTCTTCATATGAAATTGAACTAAATCATGTAGAAACAGAAACAAATGTTTTACTCTGACAGGATGCAAAAATTTATGCAAATGCAAATTCATGCTGCAACAATCTCAGCATTTTCCTCATTTCCCCTCTCGTCTGTTCCATGTAAACTTAATCACTGATCATCAATCACCATCTGCCCCTGTTTCTCACTGGTTCATGGACGGATAAGAAGTTTGCACCATTACTGTATCTTGTTAAGGGATCTGAACTCCATGTGAGAGTTTATCATACTGCAGGGGGTCACATGAGCGGACAAGCTGCTGATGACAGGAGGGAGTTATGAAGAACCGGTAAGTGGGCGAGATACTCTGTGGGGTGGGGTGTGGTGTGGAGGGTTATTAAAGAGAGAATTATTTGGAGCTAAGCCCACCTTCCAAACAGACTGGGGTAAATTCCGGTGCTAAAATAACGTGCTGTTGCAACGAAGTGTTTCAGACTGCAGCATACTATCGGCTCTGCAACATCATTACAACTACATGAGGACGAAGAAGCACTAGATTTTATTTTCCGGTGCTTTCTTTTATTTTCTTGAAGTACTGGTTTCCTCGTGAGAATTTTACCATTTAAATAAAATGCCAGAAATCTGCGTTTTTTCTGTATTCGAAGTAAATCCCCCTACGTAATGAGCTTCATTCAAACTGTGGAGTGATTTTCCCCATGTATCGTGTACCTACCTTGTGGTAGACTTCCTGCAGAGAGCTCTGAGCACCCTCGGATGCCGACCCGATCGCCCTGGCGTCGCACTGCACGAACGTCCCCGACGGGTCCATGTGGTACCTGCAAAAATGAAACGGAGACAAAACTCAACATTATCCTGAACGCATTAAAGAAAGAGCTCCATGGCATTATTTACCAAGACTCATTAATTATTAATAACGTGAAGCATTCTGAATTTGTGAGAAGTGCATGTGGAGATGCTTACAGCTGAGGTCCCTTTTCATCTACGCCGCCAAAGAGCAAGGCAACGCCGAAGGGACGGCTCTGAGAATGCAGAACAAAACAGTAATATGAAAGATTTAAATAAAACTGTAAAGTTATACAAGTGTGAGTGATTTCCAAGCCATGTTACAAAACATTTTTCTTTTTTCTCTTCTTTCCTTTTTAATGCCATGCCAGTTTCTACGATTATATTCATGGTGAGAGTCAGTTTTTGTTAATCAATGTTAACTAGATAAGATGTTTAAGAACTTTTTCAAAAGTCTCAACAACAGAATAAAACAAGTTCCTCACAGAAGTTAGAGAATTACAGTGAAATAAAATGTGTTTGATGGACAGAAGGGTTTTACATGATGAATACTGTGGTGAATTTCCTCTTGAAGTTTGTGTGTAACTTCTGAGTGTCCTATTCTGTGTCTTGTATAAAGGACTCGAACCCAACAATTATTCAAAGGAAATATACGTTTTATTCCGATATCAGGATTTAATTCATGTAGTTTGTTATTTAGACATCGATTCCATTCCGAGTGCCTTTCATCTTTTATGTATACATTTAAAATTGGTTTCAAATCTGTGAAAGGTATACAGCATTTGATTGATTTTTTTAGACTGGTTTTTCTTGTGTCTGCTTACTGACACCCGCTTCAAACTGAAAACACACAGCTTATAGACATATTCATATAAATCGATTTGCCTTTTTGTTTATGTAACCAGACTGATGTGCTGAAACTTTGTCTTCTGATTCATATAATATTGTGCAAAAAATCGGATATGATTATTTGCAACATCGCCAAACTTGAGGCGTGTTTCAGCATTTTTGTTCCCTACGTTAACATGTAAATTATTATTATAAGTAAACAATATAAATTGCTTATTAAAGCAGATCTGATCTGATACGTCATGCTGTGTTGGATATTGAGAGCCTCATATATGTGTGTGAACCTGATGTCACTCCAACAGTCTCTGGAGTGCTTTACCATGGCGCCGGGGTCTGCGTCCTCCTCTCCGAACTGCAGCGCCAGGTTCGACACGGCCTGCGTCACGCTCTCTACTGTCATCGTCTCATTGTAGGTAAACCAGTGATTCTGGAGTGAAAATTAAACCATGATTAAAGGGGGGGGGGGGGGGGGAATCTACTTGCATACTGATATTTAAAATTAATAACTATTTTAGTGTTTCCTGTGTCAGAGCTTCCTTTAAGCATGCAAGCATTTTACACCGTGATCCTTTACCTTTATTATAATTATTATTAGTCCGTGTTAAGCGGTAAGGCAGAGGCGTGTACTGACCTGTGTTTCCACTCTCGCTTTGTCAATGAGCGTTTTAGCGTCGGCGATCAAGCCACTCATAGCGCAACCTGTGGATCGATGAAACATGTGTGTAAGCATATAACCCTTCCAACTCAGAAGAAATATTTTCTTTTCTGATAGTCATGTGATTTAATTCTTTGTTATCATTAATCATCGCTTTAAACTCATCTCAGAGGCAACGTTACCGATGTGAGCGTCGATCTCTACAATCTTCTCGATGCTACTGGGCTCCATCAGGGGGGAGGTGATTCTCTTCTCCACGGCGAGACACACTCCTTCTGACGTCTGAATGCCGATGGCTGTTGAGCCCAACTGCAAAACGCGAATAGGACACAGAACAATAAACAATAGAACGTTTTTACATTTATTATTCAGATTATGCTAACTACAGATACAGTAGTCACTAAAGAAGATAGTTGGAGGCAGTTACAGAGGTTTACTGTACAAAAAAAAAAAGAACGCTTTAGTGCCAATTTTCCACTCATTTTTGATTAAAACACAATAACGCCGTATTTTACTTTCCTTTTTTCAGAACTAAACGCTATGTGCTCGGGTGCATCAAATACCTTGATAGCTTCGATGGCATACTCCACTTGAAAAAGTCTTCCTTCTGGAGAGAAAGTGTTCACGCCTCTGAAAAAGAGAAATGTCTCATTAAGACACCTGGATTTAAGTCCAATAATAAGCTTTGCGTCTTGGAGTAGACGATATGACCAAAATAAACCACAGAACAGCAATCAAAGTTTCACAAACATTCCCGGCATTTTTCTTTGTACAAAGTACAAATACAAAAAGTGCTGAATCAGCACTTTCATCAATACTCATATCTTAAAAATAGCGAGGACAAGTCTTTAACAAGAGCTGTATGGAGTAGATGCGCTATACAGTGTGTATATATGTATATACACACACATACATTATATACATGAGACATATATGGAGTTATTTAAGAGCTGTGTAATGAAGCATTTAATTCAGGGTTTTTCTGAAAAAAAAATTATATATAAAAAAGTAAGTTACACCTCCTAGTTGTACATGTATCCACTTCAAACATCACAGTTTGTACCATATATTATGCGTGTGTATGAGATTAATCAAAAATTATCCGCATTCCAGTTAAAACTCGCTTCTCATTTGTAAATGCGGTACTAGCAAAAATGGAGGCCGCACTTTTGATTCGCACAAAAGAAGAGCATCGTGCAGTGATTAAATTTTTTTTGTGGTCTGAAGGTACCTGCTGCCGAACAACATAAAGAAGAGCATAAACATAAGTGTTTGGATATCTGCATATATAAAAAATATATATAAATAATTTTGGATCGTTACTCTAAGGAAGGTGAAAGTTTGTTAAAGAGAATCATTACTGGTGATGAGACTCGGTTTAATCACTACAAGCCTGAGAGTAAACTGCAGAATATGGAACGGAAACTTCTTTAATCGCAGAAAGAGAAAAAGTTCAAAAGTCGACCATCCGCTGGAAAATTCATCAATGCTAACAGTTTTCTGAGATTCTCAAGATCCCAGAAGTATTGGAACATCAGGAAAAAAGGTCCAACAAATTTACAGTGCTTGTTACAGTGAAACGCTTATAGATGAGCCAAAGCCCAAACCTTGGATCGAATGCAGTAGATTAGGACAGTGATCTCGGATGACAATGCACGTCTGCACACTTCTGCTAACTTTGTTTTGGAAGTTTTAAAGCATCCTCCCTATAGTCCTGAACTTGGTTCATCAGACTGTCACCTGTTTGGTCCCCTGAAAGCAGCCCTACGAGGACAAAGATTCACTTCTGATAAAGAAGTGAAGACAGCGGTGCGTTCATGGCTCGCAGCTCAGAATAAAAAAAATTTACAGATGGAATACGAAAGCTTGGTGACAGATGAACAAAGTATATTGAAAAACAAAGTAAATGATGTTGAAAAATTATGTATTTGTCTTTTCTAAAAACTAGTAAAAAATCAATTCTACACCCAGAGTGTGGACTCACCTTAGTATAAATATTTTTTAAGTAATAACAGGACATGTAATATATAATCAGGACAATGCTGCATGTGTGTGTGTGTTGTAGTAGAGCTGTGACAAGATCTCCTAACACTGTGCTGCAGCTCATGACTCAACCAGGCTGAACTGAAAGTGAAAGCTGCCTCAGCACCGTTACAATCAAGGACATTAAACCTGTTTCCTTACCTGTCATATTCTGATCTTGTCAGGAACATCCTGAATCGTCTAAAAGAGAAAATAAAACAAAAAATTCCATAAAACACTGATTCTGAAGTGCTCTTGAAATGCTGCTAGTCTGTCTGTGGGAAGGCCTCAAAACCTCTCTCACAGCTGATTGGTTGAGCCTCCAACGAGAAGGCGGGAGCAGGGAGAAGTCCTTCAACGCGATTGGCTGAGCGCTTTGTCAATCTTACACCAGTTTCCCATTCAAGCTCGCGCTAGCCAAAAAGCATTACCATTTCATTCATAGCTTTCTATAATTTGTTATAAGTATAATTTTAATAATATAGCGATTAAACAGAAGAAATATCATAATACCAGGGTTTAACGTTTAAACAACCTGACAGATACTAGCTAAATTCAGGCACACCACTGTTAGCCAGCTAGCTGACGGAACAACTCATTTCACACCCGTATTGAGACAAATCCATCCTCCCGCGCGATAAGACCTGACTGCCAGGAAACGAGTGGGAAACAAATAAACCTAAGTCCCAACACAAGTTAGCCACAGCGCGCACCGGTACTATTATCCACTGAAACTTGTTTTATCACTCTAACAAAGCGTCTTGTAAATGTTCGGATAACTTTAATCTCGCGCTTCATATTAATAACTGAGACGCGTTTGTTACTTTGCGCAGGTTTTAATTAATAACCGCTAAACGCACAGCCTTACCTCCTCTTACAGCAGAGTGAGTTTGCTTGTTTCAGCAGTGCCGGAAGTGCGTCTGTTTAACAGTCCGGAAGAAACCGTCAACACCCAAAATATTCGTTCCTACGTAAACATTTTAGAAGTTTTTTTTTTTTTTTTAAATACAGAATCATATTTCTGTTGCATTGTAATATACACTGTGAAAAATAAGTATTATTTAAAAAAAATTAAAAGCAATTTGTAATTTTTTTATTATAAGCAACAGAATTTTAAATACTGAATGATTAATTAAAAGTGTATTTTTCAAAAATAAAGTTGTATGCTCCATATTATATAATTTTATAATTCAATGTTATTACTTGTTCAGAACAGAGTCGATTTTAACATTACATTTCGAGAATCAATCTTCAATACTACATATACAGCTCTGGACAAAGAGACCACTGCAGCATAATTGCATTTTTATTCTTACAGGTGCATGTTTTGGTGACATGAACAGTTTTATTTTCTTTTTTTTGTGTGTGAACTGCTGACAATATTCCTCCTAAATTCAAAATATAATAAATTTTATTTAAAGTGTGAATATTTAAAGGAAATGACATCATCACAACACATCAAAATAACCCAAGACCATGCAGTATTTGCAGAGCTTAAATAACTCAAATTAAACAAAATGCAAATAATTTGTAATCACATTAAGAAATCAGTATTTGGTGGGGAAAATTGCACTTGCGTTTTGGCATGCTCTCCACAAGTTTTTCACTTTGCTGTTGGGTAATTTTAAACCACAAACCATCAAGCAAAGAAAACAGCTCAGCTTTGCTTGATGGTTTGTGACCTTCAATTTTCCTCTTCATGACATTTCAGAAGCGTTCTGGAGTAAATTGCAGTGTTCTCTTTTTTTTTTTCCAGAGCTATGTGTGTGTGTGTGTGTGTGTGTATACATACTGCATTGTGGCCTTGCACCTCCAGGGTCCGCCTGTGTGCATGTTCTCCCCGTGCTTGGTGGGTTTCCTCTAGATACTCTGGTTTCCTCCCCCCATTCAAAGACATGCAGAAGGCTAATTGGCGTTCCCAAATGTCCCGTAGTGTGTGGATGCATGTGTGAATGTTGACCGGAGATACTACCATGGTCGTAAAAACTGGGAATAAATACACTGGTCACCATTGGTCTCCACTGCCCCTAGGTGGACTCCAGAGGTTCCTAGATGGGTGAATGAAAGGATATAGCTCAAGTGCACTTGGTTTATGCAGCAAGACAATAATCTGAAACAAAGAAAAGAAATTAATTTTTGAAGTGGCCTAGTCAAAGTCCTGCTTTAAATCCAACTGAGATTCTTAAACAGGCTGTTCATGCTTAAAAATCAGGATTGCAGATTACTCTGGGTTATCTTTGTGTAATATAAAATTTTGTTTGATGAATCATTTATGTGTGACAAATATGCAAAAAATAATAATAATACTTTAAATTAAAGCAATGTGTAAAGTAATGTACAACATGACAAATCGTCCAAGATACATGCAAAAAATAATAAAACAGGAGTTTTGTTTAATAGGCAAAATTTTCACAAATATTTCTGAACGTTTCAAAAAATCAAACTAAGTCACATGACCTGGGCTCATAATATCTGCAGAAGAAATATGTTGGACACTGTTGAAATGACAGCGATGCAAGCAAACAATTACATATTGTGCAAAGAAAAGACCTAAAGTGGCTTTTTAATCAATTTCGAGATGATACAGGACAGCAGTTCTGCCTTTATATATCAGACTGCCTTCATGTTAAAAAACGTGATGTCATTGATTAGTATATTTCCGTCCATCATTCTTCCGTACCACTTATCCTGTGCAAGCTCAGCGGATGTGGAGGTTGTCCTAGGGAGTTCAGGGACGCATTGGATTGGGTGCCAAAAACCCACAAAACACACACACACACACACACACACATACACATACTGTACATCATACACTATGGCCCATAGTCTATCAGTATCTTTGGTCTGCACACAGGAGGTGACATCTAAACACCAAATCCTTAAGGTGCAAGGTGACTGTTCCTACCATTAGGCCACTGTACCGGAGATACTACCATGGTCGTACATGTTACATTTTTAATTATTATTATTTTTTTGTGATATCAGAACGTGTATGTCAAATAAAACCAACTTAAGGGTCATGATGGAAATTTCACTCTATAACACCAACCTGTTGTTTCATTCCATACGTAATTCACAATGCAATTAACTGTGAACTGTTGCTTCTACTTTAAAAGCACACAACTGTATTTAACCTAGACATAACTGTCTTTGTGCACTGTATTTACTAAGATAAAGATAAGATATAAGATAAGATAGAACTTTATTTATCCCACAGTAGGGAAAAATCTTTGTTACAGACAACAAAGAAAACATTGTGCAAATAGAAAATTGGGACAGTACAGTGTATAAATACAAAATAAAAAGAAAAACAATACAATAGTGGCACTTTCAAACAATTTGCACTAGGTTCAACAAATTGCACAAGGGTAATATTGCAGTTTAAAATGTACATTTATTTTACAGTTGCTATTGCACACAAATTTAAGATATTAAAACTGTATTGTAAGATAGTATTATTATATTTAAGATATTGTAACTATTTGTAAGTTATTTATTTGCTAAATTTGTTTAAATATAATAATTATAGTGGAGAACAACGATATGTGCTGCTCAGTTAAAAGTTAAACTCTTGTATTAAAAGTTAGTTTGTATTGTTTAAATGCTGCACTTGTTTTTTTAAGTGAGAAAACTACTGTCATAGGGGACGGGCTACATTTAATTAATAATTTTAGAAGTTTCAAATTGTAACAAAATTGGGGGGAGATGTCATTTTGAATCAAGATAGTTATAAATTCATGATACTTATAGAATCACAGATTTAATCGAACTGACACTGGGGTATCATAGACATTGTATCAGGAGGTGACCGGTGATTCCCGTCCCTAGTAGTTACTGGATCTCTAGCAGGCTTGAACCTGACACTGCACCTGTGCACAAACCCATTGTTCAGTGTCCAAGAAGACACAGTGTTAAGGAGTGTAAGAACCCAGAATTCCACAAATTCCCACAGCAACTTCAGAAAGTCTAATGGAAAGCCTTTACAGATGAATATTAAAGCTTATTACTGTATAGCAAAACAGAAATAAGAAAGAGAGAACTGAACACAGAATGAGGTGATTATTAAGCTCATATATAGGTGTGACTGTCGGAGGAGTGAAATGAAGTCCTGGCCCTTTAAGAGTGAAATGAGGTCACGTGGGTTAAAAAGTTTGACAAGTTTAACCGACGCACTAAATCTCCCTCTCCCTGTTTCTCTCTCTCGCTCTCTTTCTCTTTTCCCCCTCCTCCGCCCTGGATTGTCAGCTCACTTTTATCCACCACAAATAACAAACTCCGGTGTATTAAGAGTGATACAACGCTGGAGGAGAGATTTTAAACCATGGAGTTTATTCAGGTAACGTTATTTTTATTAACTTTTTCAGTCGCGCGCACTTGGCGTTGCTAACCGAGTAGCCCGCTTGTTGCTCCGCGCGAGGCCGTGTCCCAAATCACTCCTCGCTCCCTACGCAGGCGCGCCCTGTTTCCAATTGGAAAGAACCGCGCCCGCGCGACATGACGTGCACTTTATAGGGGACGACGAGCGGGATTGGGATACAGCTAAACTTTCCCCCTAGATTTAGCTAGCTGTAACGCATAAACAAGATTAAAAAGTGTAAAAATTAGTGCTAAAACTTAAAACTAAAGCGTTTTCTTTTTGTTTAGAAATTGATGTCGGATTTCAGGCTTGACCTGGGACCTTTAAAAGAACCGCTGGGATTTATTCGCCTTCTGGAGTGGGTGAGTTTCTTATGTATTTACTTTATTTATGTGCTTGTGTGTGTGTGTGTGTGTGTGTAGATAAATCGTCTATAACATACTCTCCAGAGAGTTAAAACAGTTTCAGGAAGAAATAAAACAATATATGGGCATATGTTTTCAAGGTGAACCTGATCACATGACTCACATGTAGGTGCATTATAGCATGTGGGGGAGCACAAACTTTTGCGCAAGCCGTATCTACAAAACAAGCTACTACTAATAAACGTGCTGTTTTAAGTACATTTAGATTGACGTGGACAAACATAACAGTTTGTTAATTTAAAACCTATTAATAGATAGTACTGAGATGATGCATCTAATTGTGAAAATAATTAGAGCTGTTTTATTTTTTTAAACCAAAATGCAGATCTTGAATATTTTTTTCTTGCCAAATCTAAGTTTAGAAAACTTTTACTTTTTTTTAGTGTAGAAAATTACAGATATTCTCCTTAACATGAATAGATATGATAAAAAAAATGTTTGGTGCTGCTGTAGAAAATCCAAAGCTCAGACTTCTCATGCTTCTCTTATACTGTATGTCAGATTTTTACATTTCGATGCTGAACGATCTTCTGGAATCGAGTCAGCCATGCAAATCTCTACGATGCAAATCTGAGACGCAGACTCGCACCCAAAGCTCATCTCTTTCTCTCTCTCTCTCTCTCTCTCTCTCTCTCTCTCGCTCTGTGTTTACGTCAGGCGGATCACGACCTTTAATTAGCTTCTCATAGATGGGTTCTGTATACACGCTTGAGCAACAGTCAGCAGAACACCCTGCAATGCTCCACGGCCCCCCCTCACACACACACACGAACGTATTTACACCCACGTACACACCCTTCGGTAATATTCTCAGCTCCAGCTGCTCCGCATTTATATCAGTTACAGTTCTCTTCGTGTTTGTGCAAACGATTAAAACAGTACTGCCGTGCGTGCCCTTTGTTTAAACAAACAAAGCCGAGCTCTGTTTACCTTGTAAATACATCCTTTTTTGTTAATGTGTGAGTGTGTGCATCTGTGAGTGAGTGTGTGAGAATCAATTCTTGCAATGAGCACATAGTATAAATACTGTAACGATCTCATCACCACCAGGAAAAGACCAGATTGAAATGCGAACCGTATCAGAGAAATAGTGAATTGGGTCACGTGGAGGGGGAAAAAAATGATTTACAAAATCCATTTGCTGTAAAGGTTAATTAACAGGTGTAGCATTTCAGGCAGCGCTGAAAACTAGCCAAGGAACGATTTATAATGCATACTGTACATGTGCATGGAAAAGCGAGCCAACAGCTGTCTCACACACACACACACAGACCCACACACATACACTCTTCTAATCCCTCCCTGCTTCTGACGGCTCTCCAAAAGAAAGGAAATTTCTTTCTTGTTTGCTTAAGGCGGGACAAGAAGAAGAAGAAAAAGGTGTCGGGGAGCTTCGTATCGCGCTCGCGCTGCAGCAGGACGGGAGTTACCAGGAAACCTGCCGCGTCCTGTTTAACTCGCAAACACACAAGTGAACGTGGCTCGTTTGGATTTCGTTTTTGTTTTCTTCTTTCCCCCACTGCTTCTTTGAATGAGAATTTGCTCTGATCTGCATTACCTAAAAAAAAATGTAAAAGTGCTGTGGTCACAGCGTGTTAAAAACTAACTACGTGGTTAAAGATCAACAAACTACCGCGTAGCATGGCAGCGTTTTATAGCTCGATCATTAAGCAATCAGGCCACTCTGGAGCTTTTTAACGCTTCAACCAGTCTATAAGAGATTACGGGATCAAATCACGGTTACAGACAAGGGCCGCAAACAAGGATGAGAAACGAACATCGTTTCAGGATCTTCTAAAACATTTTACCTACTACATGATAACTATCACAAATATATATATTTTTACGTCACAGACAATCGTTTAAGCTTTTCACTGCATATCATACAAAATTTTAATTTGAATTTAAAAGTGTACTGGTCAGTCACACACCCAAGTCTTCCGTTCTGGACTTTTATTTATTTAGTTATTTGTTTATTTACAGCCTGAAAGGACCTGAATGGAAGCTTTTCTTGAGAGCGGCGTATTAACATTGAAACAGCAGCATGGCAGCGTACACCCAAACACTCTGTCTGAAACAAAGGCAGTCATTAACGCCAGCGTGTAGGTGTGCATTCTGGCGTGAACGTGGCGCCATGTGCTGGCTGGTGGGCGACGGGACGCCTCCCGCAGAACACCTGCCGTGGAGAAAGAGCGGACACGAAGCGTTTGTGTTAGCGTGTGTGTGCTGGACCGAGCTGCCTTTCGCGTGCATTAAACTAAAGGGAAAGTGTTGAGCAAAGCCTCGGTGTGAAAGCTGATGACCTGACAATGTGTGCCGTTGGTGGTTTTGCTCGGGCTGTGCAGTACCACATCTGGTGTTTAAACTCACAGGATGCGTGAAAAAAAAATCTGTGGTGAAAGCAAAACCCTCCTGTACATTCATTTTCTTTTAAAGGTTAGAGTATAGTATTTGGTACAACACACACACATTGTTTTTCATTGACTGAAACGTGTTCCAGAGTCAATTTTATTTATATTTGTTCATATTATCAATTATATAATTTTTTGCATAAGACAATGGATAGATATAAGATGCATGAGGCAGACTGCTTTCACATGTTTTATTTAGCTTTTTTTTGTTTGTTTGTTTTTGTGGAAATGTCTATATGAATGGAATTTGCATGAAGTTAAACCTGCGCCTTTAAATTAAGTAAAAATATTGAGTAGAACTGCAGGAAGTTTAAACCCAGTTCTGAAACTTTAGCGGTAATAAAAAGCAGGCACATGAAACACTACGAAGAGATAAAACACTGGAGCAGTCCGAGGTGAGGGCGTGTACAATACCCGAACCGAGAGCGTTAAACGCTTAAAATCAGAATGTTGACTAAAAGTGATGTCATGAACAATCATGTCCCGGATTTAATAATATACTTCAAACAGCGAGCATACTCTAATTTAGTCGTGTATTATTCCCAATCATCGTTAGGGCACAACCTACATCTCCCCCTCTCCCCCCCCTTCAAGGCTACTACTAACAGTCAGGGAGGCCTGAAGATGCGTCACATGATCTTGAGGTAAGGTGAATGTAGTTATACCAAGGTATACCAAAAATGTGTCCTGGAGACGAGAACACGATGCCAAGCTACGCTGTTGTTGCGTCTCATGGGCCAGACGTCGCCCATCCCGTGACCCGACGCGGCGTATTCTTTAAATAGCGAGCGTGGGAACCTTAAGGTGCTCGCGGTAAAGTCTAAATCTGGCAGCGAGGACGGGATCTCTATCTGGAGGAGCTTAATTTAAAACAGGGTTTTTAAATGCGGGAATAGTTATTAACCACCGCCGGGCATCTTATGATCTGAGAGACAACTGAGAAATTGTGGAACATGATGTTTATTGAAATAAGTCATATGCTCCCAGTGTGTGTGTGTGTCACTCAATGGCAATGAGTCATTTATAGTTAATCATGTTTCACTGGCTTTTTTTTTTTTTTATCTTTTGCATCATTTCTCTGTAAGGTTTTGTTTCATTTTTAACTTTATCATCTACAGACAGCCAAAGTCCTTTCCCTAAATCACTTCGGGTGTTTTTATGCGTAAAGCTGTTACAGAATAAGGACTATCGTGCGCTTCTTGAGAACACACAACGCGGATACACAACATGACCAGGTCCTGTGTACAGAAAGATATTTATGATCGTGTTACTTTTTAGATCTTTAAGTTAATTGGCTTTCAGCACATCACCTTTACCAGCTTAAAGTACTTCCATAAATATCAAATGGCTTCTATATAAAAATTATGGCATCATATATTTATATCATTATAAAGATGTCTTGTTGGAGAGAAATGGATCGTTCGTATTAGCGTAAAGAGAGTTGTGCATGAGCTCGATCTCTTTCTCTCTGGCTCTTTAAATTCCACTGGTGATAGAAGACCGCTCCAAAACGTATCCCTTGCCCTCATCCGTCACTGTGCTGACTGTATTTATAAAACCACATGCACACGCCTGTCCTCCGTCAGCCCCGTCACAGCCAGCACTACGGTTTTATTCTCTCCTCGTAGAACGACACGAGCCAGTTTTTTGCTGGGCTTCGGTCCTCGCTGACCCCCTCACCAACCCTCGGGGTCAGCCAAACAAACACAGAGCTGATGACTCAGGTGGTTCGGAGAACGACCCGTAAGCGGGTTCTTCCTGAGAGACAGGAAGCAGCGGTCACACGCATTGAAACGTGGACGCTGAGTCTGAGAAACTTGGACAGGGGCAGAAAGGGACGGTTAGGACAAAAAGAAATGAAGACAGTAAACCAATACAGCTTATATTTTATATTAAAACATATAGAATGTATAGAGATGTTAAAAGTTATCTTTGCAGTGGAGCAGTTTTAAGGATTAGGTTTAAAAAAATATAATTAAAATAAAGAAGCTGAAATGGTTTTCGTGATCATGCGACGCGCTGTAACAAACAATGCTCTGAAACAGGCAAGATGACTATCTAGATGAGACTGATTATTTTTGATAATGCAGAAGATCGACATGCCTCAGGCTCGAACTTTTCTGCAGCTTTTGAATTTAAGCCGGCGCTTTCACTCGCTAAACAGACTCGTCTTTCCTCGGGTATGCGTTATGGTTTTACCCGACCACGCCCCACAAACCCGCAACCTGATTGGTCAGCAGGTTTTAAAAAGACAAAAAAAAAAAAGCTTTCAACGTCGTCACTCTGCTTCTTTGAAGTCAGGAACTAAAACTGCTGACAGCACCCAGAGTTCTGCTCAGGTTGCGTTCCTGTATTATAACATCCGGGGGGGGGGGTGTGCTGAAGAAAAATGACGTGGTAAAGCAGCTGTGAGCATGTTTGTTTATCTTGCTGTTACACCTCGTTGGATATTAATAATAATAACACCCAGTGAGGTGACGTTAACGTCTCAGGAAAGCTGAAGAAGTGAAAACAGGACTATTATTACAGGATGAGTTTTTAGCGGTTTGAAGCGATTTGAAGCAGTTTACTTTTACACCTAGTCTCCGAGGGTAACAGAACTCTGTGTGAGAGGAAATTCTCTAAACACCTGCCTCAATCTTTATGGCATTATTAGAACGAGGCGGAGCTCAACTCGGGCGCTTTCTGTTATGAGTAGACTTGTTTTTTTTGTTTGTTTTTTTCTATACAGGTCGTCCCCGACTTACAAACGAGTTCAGTTCCGGGAGCATGTTTGTAAGTCTGATTTGTTCTTAAGTCTGACAGTGAGGATCATACGTCTTTGAGACGAAGAAACAATGTTAAGCATACCAACCACCCGACTAAATCACTGTCCCCTTTCCACACGCTGCCATCATGTGGACAAAAATGTAATCGTGCCTAAGGAAACGAATCTCACACATCAAATGTAACAGTGTTGTCTCTACGCCTTTAAATCTTGAGGGGAATCCCGCATTATTTTGTCTCAGCTGCTTTCCCCTGTACTCTGTTTCCGAAATTAGGATTATTCACCATCAGGACAGCTCGATTACGCCAAAAACCATAATCACATTTATTTTCCGTCAGTGCGGAAATCCGGTTATTTAACACAATAAAACTGATTGACTTTGGAAACATCATGCATTTATTTTAAATAAAACAACCTGGCATATTTGACAGTGGAGATAAATACCACAGACATACATTAAATACCACAGCCTTGGGTGAGCGTGAGTTTATTGAAGGATGAAAGCACACTACCGTAAAGTAACAGGGTGTGAAGTATTTCTGACACAAAATGAGAACATTGTGAATAAAAAGGAGTGCAGCACAGTAATCGGCTAATCTCGATCATCTTGGTTTCATAATCATCGTAAGCTGAAGTTGAAAATGAACTCCTGTTTAATGCACAGCCCTACCCGCTTCTAATGCCGTTCTTGTGTTACAGCTTTTCACCATCTTCGCCTTTGCCACCACAAGCGGATACGAGGGCTCCCTGACCATGACGCTCAACTGTCCAGATAAATCTACACACGACGTTACCGCAAAGTTCGGCTATCCCTTCAGGTACAAATGACCACACCTCAATCACGCAGTAAAATACTTCCCCTTTCTAGTGCTTTTTTTTTTTTTTTTTATGTATCCTACACATGATGATCTAAGCCATGTGAGAAAGATATCGTTTAATCGTTTCGTGTTGCCATATAACACAAAGCATGTCTGGAGAGAGTCTCCGTTGTGGAACAGCCTGAGGGTCGTCCGTCCTGCCGGGAGCGACGCATTAGTAACACGGCAAGATTTCATTCGTTCCATTTCAACTTTAACAAGAGGAGAGGAGAAAATAAGGACCAGTGAGCAAACGTGACCAGTGAAACATCGTACATCCTGTTTAGCACAGGTTGCACAGCTTCTGGTGTAATTTGACCATGTGCGTTACCACGTCTGCTGTTTCACCATGGACAGCAAGGTAGAGCAAGGAGTGAACATGGAATTCTGCGTGAAACTGAGCAAATCTGCCACAGAGACGTTTGATGTGATGCAGTAAGTTTACGTCGATGCTGCAACGAGTCGTTCAAGGTCAACAGTGGAAGAACATCACTGGAAGACGACGAGAGATCAGGAAGGGGGGGGTTTACATACGGCACACGAACCTCAAAACTTTTTGATCCCCCATACGCAAAGGATAACAGGAACCAACTCATTTCATAAATTAAAAGATAATGTTTTGTGTGGTGGAAATTTACTGCCTTCAATAAGAGCATCATTTATCATCATCGTCATCATGTTTTTGTTACACTGAACCGATTTTGCATTTGCGTTTCGATTGTCGTACCTCATCAGGAAGGCCCTGTTTAACCTTATTCCACCTTCCCGATTTACACCAGCCTGTACAATCTCAACAGTACTGTACTTTCTGTACATTCACAAAACAATGCTGGACTGGACAGAACTTGTATCCCGATACCGTCATGAATTTCGATACTTCTCTCTGAGCCAGAGTAAATGCACTTCTACATTTGGAGGAAAAGAATATCATCACAATATTTATGCTGATAAATGTGTTCTAGCAGAGCATCTAGTTAGTTTGTGAGAGACGATAGGTTGATGGATGGATGGCTAGAGAGATGGATAGATTCACTATAAAAAATTTTAAAAAAGTTTAAAAAATCCGTATCAACTTTGTTTTTAGTCTTCATGCAGTTTTTAATCTTTCACTAAGTTAATATAACACGCCGTGGATCAGCATTACACTAAGCAGGATTTAACTGGAGAAAATGTAAAAATATGTTCAGCTGCACTGCAATCTGGAACGTGCAGTGAGTTTCCCAGTATAAAACCAGATTTACTTAAATCGAATCACTTTAAAACCTCACATACACAGCAATGTTGTTGTGTTTAAGCGCTTGCCCTTTTTTATCTCCCTATTTCACTTCAGGCCAGTTCTCTTCGATGCTGCCATCTCTTTAAATCGAATCTCTAAACAAAACAAAAAAAAGTGCTACGCTTCCTTTATCGTTCTTTGCGACTCATTTAAAGGTTTACGTGGCTCAGATTACAAGCTTGGTAATAAATTTTTTTCTTTTTTTGTTCCACTAAATCGTACACATTCTTGGCAGCGCTGTATTTAACTCTTACAACACTGTATTTATTATTCAATTTTTTTAGACTTCAGACTTGCTCGTATTTGATCCCGAACTGCAACACGAGCATCCCCGCTAACGTGACGTTCCTGCAAGGGGATTACTCGTCCTCTGCCGACTTCTACGTGGCCGTGGGCGTCTTTGCTTTCCTGTACTGCACCTTCACCCTCGTACTGTACCTGGGCTACCAGCACGTCTACAGAGAAACCACCCGAGGACCCATCGTTGTAAGTAAAAGGGAGAGCGAGAGAGAGAGCTGTTCTAAGGAAACAAAGTGACTGACTAATTTTAAAACATCAGTAAAATAGAATAACATTATTAATTACTTTTTAATAACTTAATCTGGTTTTACTCCACTTACATCATAAAACAGATATTTAATCATAAAACATGTGTGAATATGAACATGCACTTGTTTTTTTTTTTTTTAAATAGAAAGCTTGCTTTAGATTGTTCTCTCTCTCAGGGCATCAGGTTGAAACTAGTGGTTAGTTACTGATTTACGCATCACCACACTGACCCTAAAAAAAAACAAAACTATTTTTATAATTATAATAGACATGAACCGGTCGATCAGCCAGTGACGAGGACCGAATGGTTTTCAGTTTGATTGGCCATTTGATAATTATGGCAGCACAGCTCAGTAAAAAAAAAAAAAAAGAAGACTTTTTTGCTTAATTTAATTTTAAATTAAATGTTAAACTCTTGTATTTAAACTTAGCTTGTGTTGTGTAAATACTGTCTTTGGCTTTTAGAGAGAGAACTGGTGCGATGAGAAACACGCCACATTTAATTAATCGTTAAAGTTTTTTTTACAGGTTTCAAATTTTAACAAATTCGAGGAAAAATGTAACATTGCATCAGGATTATTTATAAAATCGTGATACTCATAGAATCGCAATTTAAATTGAATCTGCATCAAGGTATATCGCGATAACATCATATCGGGAGGTGACCGGTGATTCCCGTCCCCACTAGCGGTGGACACCAGGACTCAGATCCTTCATTCCCGTAACATGCGGTCATTCAAGTACAAACAAACTGATGCGAAACGTATCTGTGGAATATATAGAAAGACGCTGTGCAGTGGATTTGCAGCGTTCATTAACGTATAGTTAGTTACTGTATGGTCAGTGTCGATGCTGTTTAAATTAAACTACTGGTTAGTTTCAGTTTAAGTGGGATTCTTAAAAAAAGTACTACCATTTCTAATTGTTTTTCCAGAAACGTAGTGATAGTGTTATATTTATTTCCTAGATGTACCCACCACTTCATTCTTGTGGAATTTAATTGCACGCAAATAAGCGCGTGATAAATGTGTTGAATTTATGAACAAACTACAAACTAACAAAAATTTACGTTACCAAAATGTACAGCGATATCTATTGAATTTTGTGATGAACTAATGATTTTTTTCAGGGTCGATTTATATATTTATTTACATTTTTAAAATAATATAAGGGTGTTTTTACATTTAAATGTCAAATTAGCATATCTTCTCTTCCTGTGGGTCAAAACTGAAACACAGCCTATACTGTAAGTTACCTCAAGTTCGTTCAAATACACCTGATGCGTGCACAAACAAACACAGACAAATATTCTAAAAACCATCTTGATGTGTTCTTTTACTCGTCTCACGTCCCCCAAATTATTTTTTCGCAAATATCTTCAATGTAAATGGACACGCCCACTTTACAGTTTTATTATATGTATATAGAAGATTTAAAAAAATTGAAAATAAAGCATCACCTCCTAGTTTAGGCCACGCCCACTGGTGATTTAAATCTGTATACAGGTATAAACGTTGCAGGAACTAACATTTATTTACATATAACGTCCTCCAGGATCTGGTCTTGACTGCAATCTTCGCCTTCCTCTGGCTGGTCTCGTCCTCCGCTTGGGGAAAAGGACTGACCGACGTGAAATACGCCACCGACCCCGAAATGCTCCGCAACAACTGCGTTCCACAGTGTGTGGCCACGACCCCGCCCTCCATGGGACGCCTTAACTCCTCTGTGGTGAGACAGACATCTCTGTTAAATAAATAAGCTCAGTGTGTACAGTATATATAGACGTGTGTGTATACAAGCCATGCATACAAACTTGTGTCCCCTTCTGCAGGTCTTCGGCTTCCTCAACCTCATCCTGTGGGCGGGGAACTGCTGGTTCATCTTTAAGGAGACTCCGTTCCACAAGCCGTCTCAGCCTTCCTCCGGCATGGAGCAGGGAGGCAGCTCCTAATCGGACCGCGCCGACTCCTCCCACTCCCGTCAAGCCAATCAGAAATTAGAGTTAAACCGTCGCAGGTTCACAAGGACTCGACCTAAAGTAAAGTTTGATAAGAACGGGTCTCGGCTCACGTCCGGTCCGATCCGATCCGGCCCGGCTGCTGTTTTCACCGCTCAGAAAACGTTCACTCACTCTGGCTGTTCGGCTTCGGGTTTAAAGCAGGAGAGCGTCCGTCTCGGGTTGTGTTGCCTGGTGCAGGTGTTGTTATCTACGGCCCATAAATTCATCTTCTATATTAATAGTTTGTCGTTCACTAAAGTTGAGTGCAAAAAAAAAAAAAAAAAAAAAGAATTATTCATCTACACAAATTTAAAAAAAAAGAGAAAAAAGTTAATATCTCCCTTTCTGAATGTGATCATCAATACTAATATTCTCTCTAATACGTTTAGTGTCTTCGTCCTTTAACTTACAACAATCTTTAACAGTTTATTATAGAGCAGCTCTTTTTCCTAAGGTGCCAATATTTACACACAGCATTTACCTTTCACCTTTTTTTAAATTTTTTTATTATAATTTTTTTTTTATCAGGTGTTACATCGATTACAGGAGACGCGCAAAAACATTTTACACCTCTGGTAGGAGCGACTTTCACGTCAGTGTGATTAGTGCCATGTTCAACTTGAAGCCACTATCATACACTAAGGTTTTTTTTATTGTTTTTATTTTTATTAATTAATAGTTTTTGATTGCCTTTTGAATCTGCTTAAAATTCAGACAGCTATTTTTGCTAGTTTTTTTTTTTTTTCCTTCCAAAAATCAGTTTGAATTCTCAGATTGAGTCGAGAACGAGAGAGATTTCTGTTGATTTGAGCGTCTTCATTGTTCTTGTCTATACTACAGGACACATCATGTTCAAATTGAAAGGGTGGGTGTGTGCAAACTTTTGCACTCGACTGTATACACACTTATAGTTAGACAATGCATCTGTGCACGCCATGTGTGTAGTTTATACACACACACGCTTCTACGCCACTCTTGGACTGTGTTTCTTATATAAATCTATTTCGCTTGGTTTTTACCAATTTGATCAATTTGTGTTCGAGTTATTTTTTAATTCTCTTAATACACACTGCAGGCTTTATGATTTAGAAACACTCTCACGCCATCCGTTCACACGTGCGCTCCCTGTTGTACCTCGAATTCCTGACATCCCTCGTCTCTCTGCGGTTTTAAACAACACTTTGACATTTTGTCTGTACAGAGACGACTCACAAACTGACTCCAGATTGTACTACTCTCTGTCTACCCCCCCCCCGGATTCTTTTCAGCTGTATGCGTGATTTTTCTAATTCTGTTGAAGAAGGAGGAACCATTAAACACTAATTTCCTTTTACATTTGTTCCTGTTTATTTAGATCAGTCTTTTTTTTTTCTTCTTTTTTTTTCTGCACGCAATTTGAATCTTCTTTGCGGTCTCCGTTCGATTTTTTTTGTTTGTTTTTTGTACAATTTCTATGAAGTAAAGCTCGTATGAAAACCTGTGAAATCATTTCAATCGGACTTAATTTCTCAAACAAACAAACAGAAATTTGCTTGCATTAAGCCTCGTGTTACTCAAGTGTAACTGGCATTTAATTTATTTTTTATAATTTGTTTTATTAATTAGTCTAAAATGTTTTACCCGGTTTCTAAGTTTTGAGTTGCATTATTCATGAACAGAATTAGTTTGGACCCTAAGAAGACATCTGAATAAATCACACATCTGGTGATGGTTATGATTTTTATGTTATGATTGTGTATCACCTTACTGATTTATTGCCACGTGCGTATTTGAGAGTAATTGTTACATAATTTATAGCTAATTTACAGTTTCGTAAGTGTTAGAATCTCATTAACAGGGAATAACATACATGCACTTCTCTCTGTGATTTCTGCTTCACTTCAGTCTTTATTTAAAAATGAATGATTTGGCTTTGGGCTGTTCATTTCTACCTTCTGCTCATGTTATACGAAAGCCTTAAATACACTGTGCCTTAAACTAATTAAAGCTTTTAAAAAAATAATATTCATATAGTGATTCATAGTGTATATATTCCAAATTGAGTTTTGTTGTTTAATGTTAATTAACCTAATGACCTGAACCCAAACGGAGACGGAGGACATTTCTGTCTCAGCAGTATTCAAGAGAAGCACACTGCCTTTTTTTTTTTTTTTTTTTTTTTTTTTAAATACATATTCGTGGCGTATGCTGTTCTTACACTGTATTTTGTATCAGGAAAAAAAATCATTTTGGTTGAAGATTTTGCAGGTTTTTTTTTTCTTTTTTGGCATTTGAGTATTAAATGAAGAGAGCTTCATTACTTCTTGTGTGCGTTTCTTTTTCAACCACTAGGTGGTGGTAGAGTCCAGCTGATTTAAAAGCTGGTCTAATTGTTTTCTAACAAAGGTGTAACCATACACTCCAGCTAGGGTTTTTATTTCTCAGACTATTTCCAGGTTTATACACACACACACACGCACTACAAGCAATTTGAAAACACCAGTCTGTCTGCAATGCATGTTTTTGGACTGTAGGTGAAACTGGAGGACATGGAGGAAACCCATGGGTTCAAATACGCAAAGCCGCTCACACAGACCAGAGCTGAGACTCAAACAAAAAAACAACTGCCACAACCTTCATTTCTGTTTGTATTAAACTAAATCAATGTAAAATTTCTTCGAACAGAAGTTTGATAATATTGTTAGCAAAATGTACTACATATCCCAGTTCACCAAATCTTTAAAATTTTCCAAACTCTGCAAAAATGACCGTCTTCTGCTGCCCCCCTCTCTCTCTTTTTCAGGCACTTGAGTTCATAACAGCATGGAGTTGGTTTTAGGGAATTTTCTGCTATGAGGTCACATTAGGGGGGGGAATCTTAATCTGCTTGTTTAAGGTGCAGCTGATACCAACATGGAAAAAAATGAAAGGATAAAAAGCAAGGAACGTATTTTCTCAAGAGTCTGAATGTCTAAATGTGACTAAAAAGTGATTTTACCGGAACACAAAGTGCAGATGTGGAGCTCCAGATGTGCTGGCATTTCCACAACACAAAATATAACTTTTTCCTTTTGTAAATATACATGAGTTGTCTCCACACATCTGGATCTTTCTGTTTACGCTATATCGCATTTCTTATTTCTAATGTAATAACAGGTTACAAGGATTGTGTCCCAAAATAAATTGTGAACTAGCGTCGTCCTTTCTTGCTGTGGGAGAAGAAAAAATTAAGATAAAGCTCTATCTTATTTTTTCTTGTTGTTTAACGGCGGTTGGAATCCAGTAGGGTCTCATTGTTCCTCATCTTACAGAGCAGCCTCCTTTAAACCATCTAACGCTCCCTTCCCTGTCTTGTCTTGTCCTGTCTTGCTCTGTGTCTAGAACTCTTTTTCGGTTTTATCCAGTACCTCCTCATACTCTAGTTTCCTCTCAGCACCGCTCAGCATCTAGTTGGAGTTATGTAAGTTGCATCACCAGTACCTATAGCTCTCACTCTGTCTTTCTATCTCTCCTCAGCTTCCCTGTCCTTTAAAGCCGACTTTCCAGTCCAGTCTTCCTGAAGTGTTTTATTCCTAACTTAAACAGCACATACTGTCCAGTGATGGAAGCGTGTATTAATATGACGGCTGGTGAAAAGTTCATGACACTGCAACAAAGTCAGTGCTACATGATTACATTTTTAAAATTCAAATTCATCATTCAAATTGATTGAATGACTTAAATCATCCGTCTCTTATTCCAAGGAATAACTAATACTTTAATTACTGTTTATTCTCTAGTACAGCAAGACTGTTACACCATGGAACACGTGCTATAAACATTTAATAACTACATATTACAGCACTACCATCCTTACTGGACCAGTACAGCACTGGAGTTGCAATAAACCTTGGATTGCGAGCATAATTCATCCCGGAAGGGTGCTCGTATATCAAAGTGAATTTCTGCATAAGAAATACAGAGCAACGTTGGATTGTGAGTGACTCTGTCTGCGAGCGTTTTGCAATACAAGTGAATTTTTAAGCTAAATTTTAACTCGGTAAATGAGCGAGCTCTTTTATAACCGATTACTGTAGTACGTCTACGCTTTATCTGCTGAGCATCACATGATCACAACTGAGCCAATGGTTCTTCTAGTGTTGTAGTAAACAGTACACGCCCACATGTTGACTATACAAGTGAGTAATGATAAAACTGTGTAAAATACACAATATTGTATAATTGTAAAATTAATAATATATTATATTAACAACAACATAAAAATACATAACTGTAAGATCCGGTCTCTTAAAAAAATGAACTGACTTTTTTTTTCTTTATATAAAACTATATTTCTCAAATTTCTTTTTAGCCTCAGAGCCGTGTCCATACCGAATAATAATCTGGTTATTTCATTCCTGAACAACATTATTTACACGCTGTTCGTTTTCCAGTTGTTGAGGTTTTGATAAAATCCATTCAGACATCATAATAACTATAAGAATGCAGGTATAAATCACTTTGACAAGAACATTTTGTGATTTTTACCACCGTATTAAAGTCAAGACCACAGTTTTGTGACGTTCGATCAGGACTAACCCAGACGTCTCACATCTTCTGGAAGATCCAGGAAACTCCCGCATATCGACAGTGGTTCCCTGTCACCCGCAAACATCCTGGAATCGACCTCATCTGATAAGAAAAGTGAAAAAAAAAAAAACAATTTTGCTTAGCACAAGAGGAATTTATGCATGTGTGGTCTCTCACTCTGAAAAAAAAATACTGAATGTATTATTATTATGAAGTCATTTTTGTTTTTTGTTTTGTTTTTTTGCACCTACCGATTTATCTTGTGCTGAGCGATCTTATCACTTTTTCTTAGCGGGCGGTGATGAGAAAAAGGGTACGTCAGGCCGAGCTCGTACCTACTGAAACCCCGGATCAGAGCGACAGTGCATACCACAGGCAGAAGTAAGTTGCTGGCGAAACATCGGAGCAGCATGAGGAGCGGCAGCGAGTTGACCACACACTCCATTCGCAGGTGACGGTAGCACGCGAGCGTCAGGAACTGCATACGGGCGGAGCCCTGGGTGAACCTCTAGTTTTCCTTATAAATAAATGTTTTCAAAGTTGCGTCAAGATTTTTTAACAATCCCGAATCTATATGGTCATCTAACACGCCGAGGAACCCTTTCCCGATTCCTGCTCGTAAAGGACGCGACTGTACGGCACTGCTTACGGAGTTGGCGTCAAAGCTGACAGAGTTGTCAAGTTGCCTCCAAGAAACTCTTATACGGTAATATAATATACTGGAGAATATAGCGGAAAATATTCCAGCGTTGATTTACAAACTGTTTAAAGAGGCCGTGGATCAAGCTTCGCCAAGATGTCCAGATGCAATTTCCATTGCTTACTTTATTTATACTGTGCACTTCTGGCCCCAGAAGGCAGTATAAAACTATGAAGAACTACTTTCTCCTTTCTTACCACACACGATAGATCTGGTGCTCCAGATGCCATGAAGAACAGCAGACAATTTGGTTCTGAACAAAAACAATGTGATGGATTGGGAAAGAGTTGGGCTTCAGTTGTAAAGACAAAGAAAAAGGAAAAATAAATATGATGGGCTTCTCAACAAAGAAACGCTGACTTCATGAAGGTCGATGGTTGTTTGGCCATAATGATGTAGAAGATGGTAGAGGGAAATGGTGGCGATGGAGGAAATAGAAGTGTTGATGGAAGAAGATATGGATACGAGCTACTGAAAGGTCGTGAAGGCGCTATTACGGAAATGAATTCTGGCAGCATTAAGGCAGACGGGCTTGCGGTCGAGTCTGATGGCTAACAAAGGCTACTGACGTTGAAAACGGGCACCACGATGATTTGTCTCCTTTTTTAGTAAAGTTATAGTTTTTAAAAAAATCCTCCCTGATCTCAAGAATCAATTAAATTTAGTTGATGTTGCAGAAGTTACAAGCGGGTTCCTGATGCTGTGTACAAATGAGCAGTTTGACAGCAAAATGAGATGTATCCATTTTGGCAGTTTTTAGGAAAAAATTTAAAATTATAAAACAAGATGTGTTCAAAAACGGTTAGAAAATATTGTGCGCATTGTTTCTTTGAGTCAAAACCAAAATTTCACAACAAAATTGTTTTTGATAATATCACTGCGAAATGTGGATGATTTTGCAAAATGCTATAACTCCACCTCGCACTGTTTGTCCCAGTGGATAAATCAGCCTGCAGTGGTGTGTGTACGCATGCAAAAATCCAATTTAGTATCAATAATAGTTATGGTTGAGTTCTAAGAAAAATATTTAGCAAACTCTGGCTTTGTGTTTTTTTGTAGTGAGTCAGGGCAGCAAGCTGAAAGAAGCAAAAAAAATATTTTTATCATAGTATACAGTGAAGACAAAAATGTTTTGCTATAGACATCGCCTGAAAATGAGATGTTGTTTAAGTAAACCCAGTTCTGCTGCTCTATAATAACTGATTGGCCTGTGGCAGCTTCGTCTTTTATCTTGATAACTGTTATGGTTCAGACCATAGAGATTTTACTTAGGTTAGATTGGCATTTCCTCAGCCGTACTGAGTGGTGCTACTTTCCACTAATGCATCAGCAGCGAAATCAGAGGGCGTGCGGCATCAGGCTTTGAACTGGAGTCACTAATTCATTTATGCTATGCAATTTTATTATAACTTTTAGATTCCCGGGCTAGAACATGTTAAGGTCTAACCAATTATAGAGAAGCATGAATTCTTGGACCCAGTCATAATGCTGGTGTTTGTGTCTGGTGATTGTCTTAATGATCCCAATGCTGTAAACTGTACTTGAATAATATTTTAACGCAATCCTAAAAAGCAGACTTGCTCTGTTCAACATGGTGTAGCCGTGCTAAGGTTCAGACTCATCTCATTTCAGACTCACGTGCCAAATTAACTAAAATTGTTGCTCTTATCTCTCAGGAAAGGCTAGACATGATGGCATGGCTCCAAGAACTAAAGCAGTGTCCTGAGTCTTTTAGAACGTAGAGTCAAGGATCAAGATCAAGGAAAGGGAGCATTTAATGTTGTTTATGAGAAAGACTGGACTGGAAAGTCAGCTTTAAAGGACAGGGAAACTGAAAAGAGAGAGAGAGAGAGAGAGAGAGAGAGAGAGAGAGAGAGAGAGAGAGAGCTACAGGTATAGGTGCTGGTGATGTAACTTACAGAACTCCAACTAGATGCTGAGCGGTGCTGAGAGGAAACGTGTCGAGAAGAAAGAGTGTGTGGACGTACCGGATGAAACAGACGAAGAGTTCAAGACACAGAGCAAGACGGGACAAGACAAGACAGGGAAGGGAGCATTAGACTGAACATCAGTCGGGAACATGAGGGAGAATGAGACCTACAGCTGGCGGTAGTGTAACCTACTGGATTCCAACCGCTGTTAAACAACAAAGAAGAAGAAGAAGCTCAATTTTTAATTGGGTTGTGATCTATTTATTTATTTTTGGTTTGGCAGAACTTTATGAAATGTTTGAAAACGTGAACTTATACAGTGCCTTATAGTGCCACCGCCTGGCTGGGTTTGGTCTTGCACCACTACCTGATTGGACCCAAATCAAAAAGCCTTTAAAATCTTGGGAGGACTTTCACTTCTGGAGTTAAAACTCATCAACTCTTACATTCAAAACTGCTGAAGTAAATCATTACTTTTATTTTTGTTCACACCTTTTTAGTTTCTTTAGTTTACGTATTTTTTTTTAGAATATAGACATTTCAACATCACGTATGAACGTTACTTCAATTCGAGTGCATGTACGCGCACACGCGCGCAGACACACACAGGAAGGGCCGCGCATCCAGGGTTGCTGCCTTCGCTCGCGGGAGCGCGCAGTATGACGTAAGTGACTCGCCGCGCCGTGATGATGGCGGTGCGTGAACGCGCAGTTAAAGTAATGGCTGCTCTGGAACGGCGGGTGCCTTGTCTCGATGATTTCGTGGGTCAAAGCTGGAGCGTTTGGGCAGAGAGGATTAACCTGACAGCATCGGACGGTACGTGATTACGTTTCCGCCAGTTTTTCGTCATATTTCGTTGAAAAAAGTCGCTCGGATGTGGTTTATTTTCGCGGAAAGGCACGGCATCCCTAACCAATGTTACCCAAACAAAGAACCTGCGCGGTCCTAGCGCTGGCCGGCTTCCGTGGTTTCTCTCAGGTCCTCTTGCTTGCTCTGTGGAGTGGGCTGCCAGGGCTCACTTTATGATTTAGTTTTAAAATGGTGTTGCTATTTTAAAACCATAAATATGCGTGAGGGAAAAAAAGTGTTAAAATAAGTATCACATCGCGTGGTATTCTTATTATTGTTTTTATATGTGCATACATTTGGTCGAACAACTTTTAGCCTAGCCGCTTAGCTTAGCCACTGAGCTAACTGTAACCAGGGTTGCCAGATAATGCATAACAAATAAAAATTCATATTCCTGTAGACTGGGGAATAAATAACTGACTATAATCATTTTATATACTTTGTATGTTATCTAAATCCATTCAGGGTTTGGTGTTATATGTGAGGATTATACGCTGTTAATTGCTTGAAAGATATCCCAGCAATCTGGCAACCCATCATGGTACATCTGCGCTCCTAGCGCTCTTTCTGTACTAGACAAGACGCCGGTGATACGTTATTCCTTTTCCCCCTACCGCTATTCAATCAAAAATGTTTTCTGATTGGTTGATCGCGTCCCGCCTTCTGCACTATAACTGGCTGGATACGAGCGGGACGCTACGTGCTAGCCAATCGTAGCGCAGGGAGGCGGGATCATGTCGGAATACGGGTGAGAAAAGAATAAATAATGCGAGGAGTTTTTTAAATGCTAGCAATAACCTTAGAATGCTAACAAGGGGGGGGGGGGGATAGAAAGCAATCCGGTTTTTAATTAATTGCCATAGCAGGATGTCTACACATCATTCTTGTTAATATATTTCCGTTGTTTGGATAGGTTTTATTATTAGGACCCTAATAAGACAGCGTTCTTAATAAGAATAAAAAAAACCCGCTTAGCCTGATGCTAGCTAATAGAAGTCGTATTGTCTGGCAGGTCTCCAGATGCCTTTAAAAAGCTCCTCAGTGGGATTCTCAGGGGCTGAATAGCAAATGTCTCCCTCTCTTGCTGTAAGTCAGGTCGGAGGAACACCTTTACAGGTACCCGACCCTGTGTAGTGCGGTGTAGTACCTACAGAGCATCAGTTCACACGCACCTGGAGCTACAGGTACACCACACCCTGTGTCCCTCTCCTCAGACACATCCCCCCCCAAAATGTGATCACACTTACACCACATGTATTTCCACTGACAATGGTGGTGTCACAAAAACCCTTTGGGAATGGTGCTCAGGACTAATCAAGCCTCTGAAGATGTGACCACACCACAATCTATCTGAATCTACCAAATCTATACGAGTAAAATATGGGTTTTGTCAGTACATTGGGTCAGAACTCACTCTTTCAATTATATTTTTACGTTTCATACATTGGAGGACCAGAAACCAGCCTCAGAAAATTTGTCTGTCTGTCTGTCTGTCTAGCCAGATTTAGTCACAGTGTTGTACAAAACAGTCTGGACAGAATTTAATAAAACTTTGGCTGTACTCGGATATTTGCCTGAAGGTAAACCTGTGCCATAAATTCAGTCAAAATGCTGAGTGAAAGAGAAGTTATGAACCAGATTATAAGCTGCAAGTCTTGATGGCGTACTGTGCGTTGCGGAGGCCGCGTCTTAAATCGACCGCTGGACAGAATTTAAAGAAATGTCCGAGCATTAGTTTATATTTTCACCCTGAAGTGAATTGGAGTCGTTTTTAAGACAAAACTTCATCTTTATCTGATCTACTTTTTCCATTTCTCATCTGTGATTCTCTCTCCGATTACCGAACAGCGAGTGTATTTGTCTGACCACCAAAGAAGTACAACTTGGTGTAAACAAGGCGTCAGATACTCGACCTTACAGAATGTGATTTCTGTGTATTAATAAGTTAGACAGAGAGCTGTACAGAGAGACATACAGACATGTACGTGGACTTCAACCTGAAATAATAATATTATTATTATTATTATTATCACTGATTACCTTAAAGATCAGCATTTCTAGCTTTAACCTTTTAACTACTACCTTTCTACAAACTCTTTAACCATCAACAACACGTACTTGAGTAATAAATTAATTAGTAAAAACCCTTAAAAATTAATAATTCGGGCTTTTCCACGATTCGGGTGTGAAAGACACACAGGGAATTTTTACTCCACTTCCTGTCGTGGAATGAAGCCAGCATCCTGGAAAACATGACACTGTTGTGGTGGAGAGGAAGTGCCGGAAAGAGAGCACACTTAGCAAAGATGAAACCATCATCTCAGGATGGGAAATGAACAAACCGAGAGTTTCGGTTCAGTTTGTATATCGGGTCGAATTTGCCTAAGCAAACGCGTGTATAACAGTAAAACATCCAACGTTTACCGCAGACCTCCAATTCTGCCTCTTTTGTTTAATTTCTTTTGCGATTTCGAATTCAGTTTAATAAATCTATCCATGGAGTCTTGGGAGAAAAGCGTTACCTGTATCAGGTCTTGAAGAGAGAGGCTTTCCTTCCCACAGATCACACTGCGAGACTAATCCTGAGCTTTTTCTGTTTTAGCGTCCGATGGGGACGAATGCAGCAAGAATGGCAAAAAAACGACGGAAACCATGACGCTGAGGAAAGAGGGTATGGGCTTTATCATTTTCTGCTCTTTTATGTTGTTCTCTAAGGTTATTAATGATCTTTAATCAACATGGCTGCTTTATGTATAGTGCAGTGCGGAAGTTTCTACCGCCATATAGTGTCTAAATATTGGGGGCGTTGGTGGCTCAGTGGTAGGTTTCTCACCTGCCATGCCGAAGGCCCGGGTTTGATTCCCACCCGATGCCCAAACCCCAGCTACTGGATGCAGTGCCGGCCGGCCCCAGGCCAGGATAAAATTGTCAGGGTTGAGTCAGGAAGGGCATCCGGCGTAAAACCTGTGCCAAGTTGTTGTGCGGATCGGATTGTCCGCAGTGGCGACCCCTCGACGGGAGCAGCCGAAAGACCAACAACATAGTGTCTAAATGTTGAATTTTTTTTGTAACAAAAGGAAAAAAAAAATTCAAGCTCAGGAATGATCTTCACAGATATGTCGATCTTCGGGCACTATCCTGGACACGATGATTTTTACCTGGTGGTGTGCAGCCACTGCAGTCAGGTGGTGAAGCCGCAGGCGTTCGAGAAGCACTGTGAGAGGAGGCACGGCTCGGTCGGGAAGCTCTATGCACACCTGCGTTCCACACCGCCAGCCGGTCAGCAGCGCTCGCACGCCCGTCATGGACACGCCCAGTCCACCGCCGGCCACGCTACAGGCAACTGGAGCGGGAAGAGCCAGAGTGGCGGCGGTGGAGGAGCGGCACGCCCGTCGCCCCAATCACCCGCCACGCCACCTCAGTTTAAACACACCAAGACGCCCAAGGACGGTGTCCGGTAAGTTCTTGTTTTCTGTTTTAGAGCTAGACACAGATTAAACCCAACCGCCCACTTAACTAGGTTAGCGTGAACAGATCTGACAATCACATGTCTCTTTGCCGAAGCCTTTGTCTCTGTACACGGTGTCTCCTCATCTCCTCACGCAGGCTCTCGCCTCTGGAAAAGACATCCAGTTCCGGTCATTCGGAGTCCGCCGTCTTCAAGCAGCCTCCGCCACTGGAGCCCCCGCGTAGCTCCCCTCCCCCGAGTCTCAGAGACCCGCCGTGGCCCTATGGAGGCCCGTCGCCCGGCCGACCGTCGCCGGGCTCGACCGAGAAGTCCCCGGCCCAGAGAGCGGAGTCTGCCTCCGTCAACGCCGCGGCGCCACACGCCCGCAGCAACCGGCCATACAAGGCATCAAGTAAGCACTCAATGACATCACATGAGAACTTGATAACTGTCAATATGGTTACCGTAGAAATGGAATAAAAACGGACACTAACGTCTCCTGTTTCCGCCCGATCCAGAAAAGGAGTGTGACCTGGACAAGCACTGCGGAGTGTTGGACCCGGAGAGGAAGAAAGTTTGCACGCGGCTGTTAACCTGCAATGTGAGACCCTTCTCCGTCTTCCTGAACACAGAACCCTAATCCTGCTAAGACGCGACCACGATCCCGGCGTTTCCTGACTGTAACGCGCGGTGGTCGTAATGCCGCTTCGCTAATAACCAGAAAACGCTGCTGAAATGGATTTTAAAACTGCCAGACCAAACACGTGCCTCAGACAGTAAATTGTAAAACATTTGCGAGTGTGTTTTTGTTTTCCTGTGGTGTGCTGTGTTTTTTGTAAGGTTGAACAGATATTTCTGAGAAGAATGTCTACGTCTGTAGGCTGACAGGAAGTTACATGGACACGACTTGCAGGAAATGAGGAAGGAATTACAGGAAATGAACCTCTGACCTTTGTCCAACTTGGTCAACTTTTTTTTTTTTTTCCTTTCTAAGTTGGGGGAAAAAAAGAATTACAGATGAGGCAGAATTAAAAATGAAGCTCAGTATTTTTGAGCAGTTGAGCTTTTCATTAATAAAGAAAAAAAGTACACGATAAGCAGCAGGTGACGGACGTGCACTCGTTTACTCAGCCAGAAGTCGCCGATCTTTACAATAATAAAAATTGTCCCTTATCAATCTGGTTCAGACCTTTTAATACGAAACTAGTTCTGTGCTGTTACACAGAGAGTGTATATGCTGATGTGTGTGAAATTATATAACTCTTGCTCTTTATTTCCATTCCTCCAGATCCACTCCATTCACCAGCGCAGGAAGGTCGTAGGTCGGAGTAAGAACTTTGACCAGCTGGTGGCGGAGCTGAAGATGGTCTCGAAAAATCGAGAGCGGAACACTCCGAGCCACGAGGAACCGAGCACTCAGTCCCCGAGTCCAGAGACTCCCAGAGAGCCGAGCGCCTCGCCGCACTGCAGGAGGCCCCTGAGCAACTCTCCTGCCTTCAGGTCAGAGCACAGTTCGGGTCTCGTGATCAGGCTCTCGTCCCCGAGTCGGACAGCCTCGTGTGTCGACGCGCTCCGTGATCCCGGGAGCTTTAAAACTCACATTCAGTCAGAGCAGTTCACCAGAAAGCCATCTTTCGGGATTATGATAAATTTTATATTAATTACTTTTTATACTTTTTTAAAAATACTTTTCTTATAATTGCGTCTCTCTCTCTCTCTCTCTCTCTCTCTCTCTCTAGCAGGACGCGAACAGTATCGGAGAACGCCCTCGAGGAGGAGAGGGCAGTCCGGGAGGAGTGTGTGGCTCGGCCATCCTCCCCTCTCACTCAGGGACGAATCTCCAGTGACGAGAGCGAGGCAGAGGGCGCAGACGAACCTGCCGACTGGCACTCCAGCCCCTGGCATCCCAAACCGCTCGCGGTACTGAACAGACAGAGTTTTAAAAAGTCAGCTGACGAGGTCTTGTTGTTTTTGGACGTCTTGGTTTTATCATCATTAAAAGTTAAATACATCTATGTTTGTCGGCTGATCAGCATCCATCCTTCCGCTGAGTCTTAGTTGGTCATCCCGTGTCCAAGACGGAACTACTCGCAGAGATCCACACCAACATTTAAATTACCACTCGATTTTTATAATCCAGCCTTGAGAAAAGAAGAAAAAAATGT
Source organism: Clarias macrocephalus (assembly GCA_011419295.1). NCBI lineage: Eukaryota > Metazoa > Chordata > Actinopteri > Siluriformes > Clariidae > Clarias > Clarias macrocephalus. The sequence continues at coordinate 100,260 of JAAGKR010001916.1, forward strand.
TTCTTGAGACGTCCCGAAGCCGAGGTTTTGATTAGGTGCCAGACGCTGAGCAAGCTTTTGCCTGCATTTCTTTCTGTCCTTTAAGGAAACGACCTTTAACTATTGTTCGTCAGATGCAGACAGTTTCCTGGCTCTCTCCCGCTGCCGTCTCTGTCCTCATTCTTTGAGATTTGTATCCTTGTTGAAACAAAACTGATTAAACGTCTGTCAGAGCGTCGGACTATTTGAGCTGCCGTCCAGTGTTTAAATTCCAGCGCCAGCACACCTGGCTCGGCCGAGCGGCGCGCAAGTTAAATCAGATGTGCCAAGTCTGGAATTTAATAAACGTATTGACCATCTGTCTGGGTCGCCCCGGGGATAGACGTCTGAGAAACAAACGTGTGTGTGTGTGTGTGTGTGTGTGTGTGTGTGTGTGTGTGTGTGTGTGTGTGTGTGTGTGTGAGAGAGAGTACCTCACATGACCTCTCACAAGTCTTTTAAAATTCAGAGTGGTACAGGATGTCTGAGGAAGAAAAAAAAACATGGATTAATCTTTTTTTTTTTTTTTTCTTCTTCTTAATCTTCTCCTCAGGTTTGTACGTTTGGTAGTTTTGCTCTGGGTCACGGCGTCTTCACATTCGACAGGCGGCTTCATCACCTGCGGTCTGCTGTGAGTGCCATGGTGGAGAGTCACCTCAGCGCTCACCTGTGGAAGTGAGTGTCTCCTGCTTCCTACGTCACTCATCAACCAGTTGTTTAATTCATTCTTCCAGTAGTCTCGTACATGGGGAACGTGCCTGAAAGTGAGCGGCTTGCGGCAAGTTGATGAGTAATAGGTGCTGATGTGTGTTTATGTGCATCAGATCGCTGGATTTCTTAGCTTTGCTCCAGATGACCCTAATTACATCCTTAAAGACATAAACCAGATGTTGCTCTCTTCTTAGCAGGACTTTGCAGCATCTGAGTGAGAAACTAACGCGCTGTACTTATGCATAAGGTCTTTTAATATTTACCCACGTTACTCTCCTCCTTAGGAAAATACCTCAAGCATCTGAGCCTCACTCCCAGAGCTCCTCTGCCAAGCCTTCAGCCATTCCCGCCTCCCCGTCCTACACTTCCCATCATTCCAAACAGAGGGCAGGAAATCCCAGCACCACCTCCCTCAAGTCGTCTTCATTTTCCTCGCACGGAGCAGGCAGGGACAGCTCCTCCAGCAACAGGGCCTCGGCTCAGTCGGAGAAATCCGGAGGTTCCCAGTCCGCGGCGCACTCGAAACCCGCTCAGACTGCCACGCAGCCGGGCACGGGGCGGTCCAGAAACCCCGTCGGCAGACCCAGCAAGCAGCAGCTGCGTCTCAGGGAAACAGAGCGGGCCGAACCGTCCGCTCCGGCGAAGCGGAAAGGCTCTCTGAGCGAGGCCGATACGGTCAGTCCCGACAGGAACTGTGTGAGCCCTGATCGGGACCGAGCCCGGCCGCTCGGCTCTGGCAGGACGGCGCCGGCTCAGATTCCGGCTTTAGCGCCGCCATCATCTCACGGACAGACGAACGGCTCGCTCTCGCCGGGCCACAAGCAGAGCCGGGCCGAGCCGTGGCAATTTAAGCGGACTCACGCGCCGGGCCGAACCTCGCCCACGGAGCCAGGCGCATCTGGGCGAGCAGGAAACTCAGGACACCACGGCAGGCCTCCGGGTTACGAGCACAGAGGCCTGGGCAAGAAGCGCAAGAGCAGCGACTCCTCACCCCCCTCCAAAGCGCATCGGCTTCCCACCCCCCCTCACTCCGGCTTCTACCCCTGGAAAGAGAGCAAAGGAGCACCGCTGCCCGTAGGAGGGGAGAAGAAGCTCAGTACACCCAAGGTAACCCTGAGGAGTCTCCCTGCGCAGTTTAACGTGTCGAATAAATGCATTACTGCTGTGAACTAGCGCTGTAGGTCCCGCTAGCCTCCGTGCCCACTCGAGCACTTTTACTGATAGCTTAGTGTGAATTTAAAGTTGATGTACAATATCGATATCCAAATAATTAGTGATGCAAATGGTTTCCAGTGTCTCCGTGTGTAATTCTTCGCGCATTTATCTTCTGTTCATTCCATGGTTCTAGTTCCAATTTACTAGTTTTGGTGCAAAATTATGGAATCTATAACTGGTCTCTTCTTTTACTGGGCTCTATCATGATTTTTAAATACATTATACAAGCAGTATTTTCCATTAAATTACCCAAAAAGGGAAGGAATAACTAAAACAACAATGGGCCAGTACTGGGAAACGCGCCTTACGATATTGCAGAGCGTATAATCCGCGTCTAGAACCCGATATACTGTTCATTCATATAGTCATATTTTTTTTATTTATTTACATTACTTTTTATGCTAAAAGATAAAAACAATAACAGGTAGTGTGAGTGAGAGTGGAGTATGAAGCATTTCCACGATGCTGACTGTCTGCTTTTTCCTTCACAGCCAAAACTCCATCGCTGAGCAAGCCACTAACTGGGGAGCACTGCGAACTTGTATGGACTGTGGACCCAAGTCTCCAGACGTGTCTGTGTGTGTGTGTGTGGGTGTGCGTGCGTGTGTCTGCAGGTGTGTGTGTGTGTGTGTGTGTGTGAGAGAGAGAGAGAGAGTCTGGAAGTGTTAGACCAGTGTGGATCATTAGAATGATGGTCCTTTTAAAAAGCCAATATATGAATGTTGAGTGCGAGTGAATGGCAGATGATGGGGGAGTGAATTTCTCCGTGAATTCAGAAATACCTCACAATCTACTGGACATGCTGCTATATAAATGTTGATTTATAAAAATGGATTAAAATATTCTTTATACTTGACACAGCACTTGTGATTATTATTGTTTATCATTTTCTAATGTCATTTATCATTTTGCATTGGTAGTAAAATATTTAATAGTTATAATGTTATGAGTTATTATTAGTTGTAGTAATATAATTATTAGCACTAGAATTATTTATGATTTTGTATTAGGATTTAATTCATTACTTTTATCATCATTCGTAGTAGTAATAGAATTAATAGTATTATTATTTATTATATTATGATTTTCTAATTCATTATTACTTTTATTAGTAGTAGTAGCAGTAGTAATATAATTAGTAGTACTTGTAACATTCGTACTATTAATGGTAAATTAGTATTAGAAATATCATTTTGTAGTAGTTTTTCTTATTATTACTGTTATTAATTCTGGTGCTAGTTGTAGTAGTCGGTAAATCTGCATTATACAACAGTTCGTATCGACTAAGTAATCTGATTGGACAAGAGGCGTTCCACGAGTGGTGATACTGGGCGGTAACATCACTGGGACTTGTAACGGTATGTCTCGCTAACTGTCGGTCACAGCATGGTGGAAAGTGGGTCCGTACGGCCCGCAGTGAGCCCAGGGCCTGCCAAAACCCACATTCAAAACCAGTCATGGAAGCTCTTGTCGCCCTCACGCCTGCAACTGAGTTCGAGTCCCATCTCTGTGTGCATGGAGTTTGCATGTTCTCCCCGTGCTTGGTGGGTTTCCTCCCACAATCCAAAGACGTGTAGGTTAGGTTAATTGGCGTTTCCAAATTGCCCGTAGTGTGTGTGTGTGTGTGTGTGTGTGCGCGCGCGCCCGGCAATGGATTAGCACCCTGTCCAGGGCGTACCGCTCCTCGTGCCCTAAGTCTCCTGGGATAGGCTCCGGGCCCCCTGTGACCCTGAATACAGGATTAAGACGTATAGATGATGAGTGAGTGATCATGAGTAGTGGAGTTTGCATAAGTGCTTGGTGGGTTTCCTCCAGGTTCCCCGATTTCCTCTCACTGTCCAAAAAACATGCAGGTTAGGATAATTTATTGTTCCAGAATTGACCATGGTGTGTGAATGCGAATGTTGACCGGAGATGAACGATCAATGATGACCATAAATACGCTGGTCATCGTTGGCCGCCACGGTCCCTATTTGCACTACAGTGGTTCCTAGATGGGTGGAACTTTACTAGTAGTAGAAACTGTAGTAGTACTATATGCTATAGTACTATTATTAGTAATAGTATAATTTTTTATTATATATAAAAAAATTTATCTTAGTAGTAGTAGAAAAAATACAAATAATTATTACATGTAATATATTATTAGTGGGAGTAGTATAATTGATTCATTATTTAAATAAATATTTAATCTTAGTAATAAAAAAAATAATTATTTGTAATAATATAATCAGTAGGAGTAGTATAATTTATTTATTATATTTAAAATGTACCCTTTGTAGTAGTACAAAAATAATAATAATTATAGGTAATATTAATATTATTAGTAGGAGTAGTATAATTTTTTTTAAAAAATAGTAATGTTAATAGTAGTACAAAAATTATTATAGGTAATATTATTAGTAGGACTAATATATATTATTTTTATTGAATCTTAGTAGTAGTACAAAAATTATTATAGGTAATATTAATATTAGTAGGAGTAGTATAATTTATTATTTCTTGTTTTTATTTAATTTAGTACTAGTACAAAAATTCTTCTTCTTCTTCTTAATATTATAGGTAATATTAATATTATTAGGAGTAGTATACTTTTTTTTAAAGTAATGTTAGTAGTAGTACAAAAATGACTATTGTAGGCAATATCAATATTATTATTAGGAGTAGTATAATTTATTTATTATATATAAAAAATATAGCCTCAATAGTAGTACAAAAATAATTATTATAGGTAATATTAATATTATTAGTAGGAATATTATAATTTAGTTTATTTTAAAAAATAGTAATGTTAGTAGTAGTACAAAAAATATTATTATAGCTAATATTAATATAAGTAGGAGTAGTATAATTTATTTATTATATATAGAAAATATAACCTTAAAAGTCGTACAAAAATAATTATTATATGTAATATTAATATTATTATGATTAGTAATAGTACAAAATGTTTTTTTTTATTATTTGTAATATTAATATTATTATTAGTAGTAATTGCTGAAACAACCTGAGCCACGCCTTTTTCTCTCCCCCTTTTTTTTTGGTTGACTTGATGATGGTATCGCCCATAAGGGAAGGGTTTAAAACGTCCCCTTTCCAGGAACGAGTTGCGTCACTCGGTGTTTAAACTTTTATGTATTCGAAGAACACGCTTCATCATCTTCATCATCTTCATCCTCATCATCCCCGCCGCGCGCGCGCGCGCGCGCACACACGAACCGCATTCCGGAGGCGGCACTGATCCGGTCCGGGTTTTTCCCGCGGCTCGGCGGCTCGTTCTTCATCATCATCAAAACAATAATAATAATAATATACTACTACTCATAAGGGGAAGAAGCGGAGCAGGAAGAGAAAGAGGAGGAAGCTCGCGCGAACATGACCAGGGCGCGTGCAGCCCGGGGCTCAGACCGGCTGTGGCGGGAGAGTTCGGCGCCGACCTGAGCGAGACACACACAGGCAGGGACAGAGGGACACAGGGAGACAGAGACAGAGCGAGCATGCGGCCGGAAGTGGAGTACAGTCCGGTCGGCGAGGGGCTCGGGATGCGGGAGTACTGGCTGTACGCGTGCATGCGCAAGATCGCTCTCGTGGCCGCGCATTGTGTCGCGCTGGGCTTCACGGCGCTGATCGGAGTTCTGTCCCGCCCGGGAACAAGTCAGTGTGTGTTTACCGCTTTACTCCTCACACCAGGCCAGATCAGGGCTTCTGCTCATAAAGCGTCTGCTCATGTACTTGAAATAATAATAATAATAATAATAATAATAATAATAATAATAGCAATAATATTAATATACTATACAGACAAATGTATTTATGTAAACCTGCTTATTATTTTGAATTCAGGTCATCTTATTGCTACGGCATATACCAAGACATCTTGGATGTGCTGGTATGGTCAGTGCTATGATTCCAACTTTGCAGATAGACATGTTATAGATCCTGAAGGAACATTCCGGATGTCCAGAAGCAATAGAGACAATAACACAGAGACCGATGTATTGAAAATGTGACTGGACACTCAGGGTAATGTGAGAACTCACCAGAAGTTACTAGTGCAATGCTAAGAACAACAACAACAACAACAACAAAAGATACATAAGTAGTATAGAAATCACAAGTAAATCACTGCCCCAATTTACGTAAAGATATGTAAAGTGATATTTAAAGTGTGCTAAGGACCCTCGTGTCTGATGAGTCGGCGTGAAACATTGGTCTACTGTTACTTCACAGTTTTTTATGCAAAAAAAGTCATTTATTTTGAAAGGATCTTTGCTTCTAATCATTTCTTTAAACCTACAAGAAAAAAAAAACTAGTCCATGCAGTACTAGTACTAGTATTAGTTAGTAATACTATCAATAACTACTAGTGTTTGAGTCTAAAAATTAAATGGTTTTCAGATTAAAAAGTATTAAATAAAGCATGAAGTAAAAAACATAAAGTGTCCCTTAATGGATAAAAAACTACACAAATACAGTAAAGAAACTAAAGCTATGTTAAAAGCAATCCGACAAAATGTTCATAATCTGATCAACAGAGTTTTTCCCAACAAAGAGTCACCAGTTCTACTGGGAACATTTTGCATTTCCTAAGAATTAGTGTTTAATAAATGGACTCTATATATATATATATGAACCCTATATCTAGGGTTGGTCTGAATACCTGCATCCTCAAAGACTTACTGTATTTGTTAAATCTTAAGTCATCAGGTATTGACCCAACCCGTCAGTCATTCAGCTTAATGAGGTGTGTTGCTTCTCCCGCCCTGTCGTCCTGTTGTATGAGGTGTGAGTCAGGGTTTTAGTCTTTGATTTGTAGTTTTTTAAAATTTACCAGGAATTCATTAAAAGATGTGCACACACACACACACACACACACACACACGTACACTTAGGCGTGTGAGAAATGCTGGGAATGTTCTTACAAAAGACTTTCATTCAGTTGTTTTACGACATAAAAATTCAGGTAATCCAGTTTAGTTCCAGGTTGTAACATTATTACATACTGCGGAAAAATAAAACTGGGTTAAATGGTTCCTCGAGGCATTATACTGTATTATATATATATATATATTTCAAAAATCCTGCTAACGCTTGCCTTAAGAATTCTTCATGCCCCGTCAAACCTGCTTCTGAGAATCACCTCAATTTAACTCCTTCAAGCCTGTTGAGTTCAGGACAGTCAGATATATGTGGGTTTTTTTTTTTAAATAGAAAAATAACATTAGGTGGATGCTGAGCGTGAAACAGGCTCGACCCAACATGTTTAGAAATGTGCACAGGATTGTCACTACAGGAGTTAAGTGTGTGATATTTCAAATCAAGAGGACTTGATTTATCAGGGGACTGGAACAACAAAAGATCACTCGTACCTGGGGCACACGACAACGTGCTGAAAATGGGAGAGATGCCAAAACAAATCAACACTCGTTCAGCCTGAAACCGACCATGTCTAATAAACAGGCGTGACATCAACAAACACACTAATTTCTCACTCTCATTCACACACCACCCGACACTGCACGACGTCCTGCCCAACAATTAGTCTATGATTCCAGATCACCTTATGGTCATCCCCAGAGAGCCGGATCAGTTATTGACTAGTGAAATGTCAGCGATCAGAGGTGTAAAATACACCCTGCAGTAACCTATGAGTTCAAGAAGTAAAAAAAAAAAAAAATGCAAATCACGACCATCTTCTATGTTTGCTCTAACCTCCAGGTGTTCATTTGTTTATTTGCAGGTCTCTTCTCTTGGCACCCACTCTGCATGTCACTCGGGGTAAGTTCCCGAAACGCAACCCTAAACTAAACATCATGACATGCAGTCAGTCCTTTGCGTCTGAAGAAACGCGCCATTTTCCTTTTGTTTCCTTTCCCTTTTGCCGTTTCTTTTTTCTCGTTCGAGAATGATGGATGTCTAACTGGCGCACGGCCTCGAGGCCATCGAATGAATAATGCATCGGGTTCCTGAATTATGAATAGTACACGGTGGAACAGTGAGATAATTAAGCTCGCACCTCTCCCCCGTGCATGCCAGCAGAGAGTCTATAGTTACGACTGACCCAGGACGCGGAGCACTTTTTCTAGCGCGCTGACGCACCGAGCGGCGTGGCGTGACCTTCCTGCTCCTCGTCTGTACACAGTCTCCTATTGTACTGAGAGGAGGAACGGGTGCCAATAATAAAATCTCGGTGATGGTGTGACTTCCAGTTTTCCTTCCTGACGCAATCAGCACTGATGTTTAATTCATGCCTTTTTCCAGCTGAGGTTAATTTGACTTGCTGATTAGACTTAGTGTTTCTATCTATCTATCTATGTATATATACTGTATATATCCCATGGTGCGCAGTCATGTTGTTACTGGTGTGGGGTTGTTTTTCAGCCATTGGGCTCCGCCCCTTACTTCCAGTGAAAGGAACTCTTAAAGCTTCAGCATACCAAAACTTTTTGGACAATTTCATGCTCCCAACTTGAAGAGTCTGGGGACGGCCACTTCCTGCACCAACAAGACTGCGCACCAGTACACAAATGAACATCCATAAACACAGTCCTGAGTCCTGACGTCAACCCGATAGAACACCTTTGGGACAAATCAGAGCGGAGACTTCTGGAGCCAGGCCTTCTCGTCCAACATCAGTGTCTGACCTCACTCAGTATTACTTCATTTGTTATACATATTTAGTTTCTATATGAGTAATATTTGTGAGGTCAGACACTGACGTTGGACGAGAAGGCCAACATTGGAAGAACGGTTATAAAGTCCCATAAACACACTCCTAAACTTTGTGAAAAGCCTTTGCAGAAGAGTTGAAGCTGTTATAGCTTCAACTCTTCATACTGTACCAACAACATATTATATGTTATACCAGCATCATATTAAACCCTATGGATTAAGAA
>JAAGKR010001917.1:0-85000 GCA_011419295.1 Clarias macrocephalus
TGATGAAGAATGGCCCCACTATCTTTGTACCCCATATACCACACCATACCATCACTTTTTTTGTTCCAACAGTCTTGGAGGGATCTATCCAATGTGGGTTAGTGTCAGACCAATAGCGGTGGTTTTGTTTGTTAACTTCACCATTCACATAAAAGTTTGCCTCATCACTGAACAAAATCTGCGTTAACTGAGGGTCCTGTTCCAATTTTTGTTTTGCCCATTCTGCAAATTGTGTGCGCCGATCTGGGTCATCCTCGTTGAGATGCTGCAGTAGCTGGAGTTTGTAAGGGTGCCATTTGTGAGTAGCTAATATCCGCCGAAGGGATGTTCGACTAATGCCACTCTCCAGTGACATGCGGCGAGTGCTACGCTGTGGGCTCTTGCTGAATGAAGCTAGGACAGCCACTGATGTTTGTTCATTAGTGACAGTTTTCATGCGTCCACATTTTGGCAAATCCAACACTGAACCAGTTTCACGAAACTTAGCAAGCAGTTTGGTAACTGTAGCATGGGAGATGGGTGGTCTCGTAGGTTGTCTTGCATTGAAATCTGCTGCAATGACCCGGTTACTGCGTTCACCAGATATCAACACAATTTCGATCCTCTCATCACGTGTTAACCTCTTCGACATGTCAATGGCTGTGAACAAAGAGAAACTTGTAAATAACTCATGAAAGAATAAAGATATGTTAAAACCAAGCACACCGTTGTTTTTCTTGTGAAATTCCCAATAAGTTTGTCACATGACCCTCTTCCTATTGAAAAAAACAAAAGTTGGATCCAACTTCAAAATGGCCACCATGGTCACCACCCATTTTGAAAAGTTTGCCCCCTCACATATACTAATGTGCCACAAACGGGATGTTAAGATCACCAACCATTCCCATTTTATTAAGACGTATCCATATAAATGGCCCACCCTGTATTTTATATGTAATTCAGGTTTGTCTGTGTAAATGTGTGTTATCTGTGAGTGCTGGTAAAGGAAATGTCCATTTTTTTTTTTTTTGGAAATTGTATCAGATATCCGTGAAATTCATCAGGATTACAACAATTCCTTTGGTGTCCAAATCCATGGGTCAGTTTGATCATTTCTCCTCCCAGTTCCTCAAAAATTTCGAAAAAAGAAAGGAGCAGTCACACAGAAGATCAGACATTCTGTCATTTATGGATCAGGTATGCTCCCTAAATTCTTCATAATTTCTAATAATGCATAATAGGTCTAAAGAATATTTCATCTATATTTGAATATTTTATTTTCAACACTTCACAAAAATAAAAGTTAAAAGTGAGTTTCTGTTCTAAAGCTCTAATTATCATGATTTTTTTTTTATCTTTTGATGCTTCAGAAAAAGAATACCATTGACCGTCATTTTAACAACATAAATAGCTGGACAACTGGGCCCAAATGTACATTGTGTAGGGGAGTTTTAAAAACACAAGATTGAGAAAATGACTTTCTATGTTGCTTATACAGTATGTGTATCCCATGCAGTGCTTCTGATTTGAGACTATTTGTTAATGGAAACACTTAACTTTGTAAAATACAGCAGTGGGAGAATGTGTAATACTACATAAATGTAAGATGTGCAGTAAAAAGTACTAATTCCCATTTCATTTTGATTAAAGCATCACCATTGAAAAAAGTGTGAATGCATCCTCAAAGCCGTAGTGGTCTACCTAAATGAAGATCCTTCAAACCTAATGAAGGTACATGGTAAGCTATTTACATTTTTTTAAAGAAAATTTTAGTATTTTTTTTTCTAAAACCAGTTCCTATTTTTACCCTTGATCTGTTGGTAACTTTTGTTTTATACTTGCCATTTTTAGGACGGAGCAACACTACTCTCTGAATCTAAGCGATCAAACATGATGGGGCAGATGTTGCAGACCCATATAAAGATGTTGGTGTCATCGAGAGCATCCAAGTACTTTAACTTGGACAATGTAGCTAATGCATGTTCTATTATGGTTGGTCTAATTTATGGTTTAAACTTGGCTTATCCCCAGGATCTGAGAGATACTTCTGAACTTTTTTAGATTTGATGCTAACAAGTCGTCAGGTCCAGGTCTTAAAAAACAAACTCTTTTCACAGGCACTGTAATGTGAGACAAGGGCTAAGAGGCAGGACCTATCTTTTTTTTTTTTTTCCATAATGTTGCACTGGTTGTTGCAGCACATTTTTCCAGTGCTGACCAGGTGATGGCTTTAAATCTTCATTTAAATAGCTGCAATGTTATTGTTTTTAGAAGGTATAGTTCACTAAAGACTATGTGTCTGTCTATATATTCCAGTCGAACCCGTAGAGCGAAATGTTTCAGTCTACATGTTCTTTAACACGTTGCGTCTCCTCTTGTTTTCCCCCAGGACTGAGCAGTGTCTGCAGGTGGGGTTCGTTTGAATTGGAGGTGTCGTCGCCTGGCACCCAGTAATAGCCACTGACTTCATCTTTATGTTTTGATTATTTTTGGTTTGCCCACCTGCAGACCCGGCCTGGGGAGAACTTAGATCCCAGTTTCGCCTGGGTGAAACTGTGTAGATGTGAGAAAGAAAGAAAAAAAAAAAACATTGAAAGAATGGAGTCTGCGTCCGCTTCTTCGGGTCACGACATGACAATTATTTACCTTTTGGTAAACATGTTCTTGTTAGAAAAAAAGTAAAACATTGTATAAATGGTACTTTGCTTTAAAATGTTATTCTTTCTTTAAATATTAAGTGTTAGCTGCTCTTTTTTTTAGTTTCAATAAGGTGTACTTTATACAGTACATTTTTTGTAAATCCTTTCATTTAACGGCTGCATGCTTTTATTTTACTTGTTATACTTGCATTATTACTTATTGTCACAGTTACTGCTTGTGCGACGAAGGAATGGCATTATAGCAGAGGTGATCAAAAAGGATTTTAATGAGATCAAGACAGGGAACCAAAAGAACAGAACATGAACTTTAAACATAGGACATACAAACTATAAACATGACAAACTAGATATTACAAACAGACTGGGAGACAGACAAACCAGGAGAATACAGAGAACTAGAATAACACACAGAACTAGACAAAGACAGAGCCAGACAAAGACAGAGCCAGACGAACACAGAGCTAAACAACCAACCGTAACCCTCGACGAACAGATGCAAGACAAAGACTGGTGAAACTCAAGAACATTTATAATCACACTAATTAGCAATCTCAGTTCAGGTGAGCCCCACATCACCTGACCGAGGTGCATTCTGGGGATTTGAGTCTTTCACAGAAAAGAAAACAGAAAAAACAAAGGAAGTCTCTGGGCGCTTTGGCGCCCTCTAGGGGTGATCCCTGACACTTATAAAATGTTTAACACTAAAATGTTCATTGTAAAACAATGTTATTGAATAAACTCGATGAACCAGTTTTTTTTCCTTTAGTCAAACATACCAAACTTAATTTTAGAATAATTGAAATTAATTAACTTAATAGATTACTACAAAATCATGACTGTTATGTTGATTGAACTAAACAAAATTACATTAAATTCATTTAATTACCTTAATTTCACTGAAACTTATTAGAAGTTATTGGTATAAATAAAGTAAATAACATTGTTGAAATAAAACATTTGTAGTTGTCTAAATTTAGTGCTTAAAATTAATTGGATCAACAAGATAAAATGATATACAAGCTAAAGCTACAAGACAGTTCAAATGAAAATTATTTGATTTCATTGGCTCAAGATGAATTTTCCTATTCGGTTCCATTTACATGGATTAAGTTGAACTAACATCATTCAAATGTGTGGAAATGTGTGTCATAATTATATTGAGTTATACCAACAATTAATTTTTTTGAGTGTGTTTCTGTTCAGTTAGATAGGTACTTTCCGTAACTGACTCCACTGAGCAGGCGACATGAAAAATTACACCAGCATGTAAAGTTTTTACGTTACATTTAGAAAATGAGCATTGCCACGTCTTTTTATGTGATTTGTAATTACTGCCATAATAAATGTTGAATATACAATGAATATACATGTTTAAAGCATCTCAAATATAACACAAGTTGTGTTTAACAGACAAAACCCCAAGTATATCTACAGAACATATCTCAGTTCAATATAAACCTATATTAAATCAATATTTAAGTTTAGTAATTTGCAGTTTTTGCAGAAATAACACTTTCAGTTTCATTTTCTGTCAGCGGATGAAACCATTAACAAAAATCACTTTCCTTATACTCATACTTTGCATACAAAACAATATAGACACAAAACAGAAAACAATAAACACAAAAGAATGTCACTAGCAATATCTTAATGAATTTAGGAATATTGAATGTGTATGTCGCTTTTAATGAATAACCTACAATTAAATGGTTTAGTCCTTTAGGAGCGTATATAAAAATGCTAATAACCGTCGCAGAAGCATGAGGTGTCGGGTCAAGGAAGTAAGTAAGCATGTTCTTAATAATCTGCTTACACATCTGTTCATTTTCATTACATTAATCATTAATTTACATCAGTGTAAAATGGTATAACTTGGGAAAAAATACTTAAATTAATTATTTAAGGCAACTGTGTGTTATTGACAGCTAGGTTTATATTCTTTTATTCACAAAAAGTGTTGATGCGCTAAATACATGTCAGGACAACTGTGGACATTTATCTTCTTTTCATACTTCGTGTGTTGAAGCAAGAAACAAATCCGTATTTTAACAACAAATTTGATAACGTGGAGAAGGTAACGTTAAAATAATGTCCTATTGTCCTGTGCTAAGGAGCAGATACGAAGTTGCAGTTTCGTTTTTACTCACTCTTCAGTCTCAACCGGCATCGCCCTTTTCACAACCTTAAGTTTAAGCTGTAAGTATGAAGACTGCTTCCCCTGAAAAGGGTGTTGAATTTCTGAATTATGAAATTATCTAAAGACCTAACTTTTTAATTATATGGTATGGACATACCACTGAATTTTAGTTAACTTTTTTTGTCATGATAAATAATCTGAAACATTTTCTGTTTTTCTTGTTGTTGTTGTTGTTGTTGTTGTTGTTGTTGTGTTTTTGTTTATTGTCTGATGTTGACTCTCTCTGCAAATTGTTCTGTGAGACTAAATTATCAAAGTATATATGGTGTTTGATTTATACAGGCTGCCAGTTCTTGTAAACATATTGGCGTCTTCTGCTGAACAGGTAAGGGTGGAGCAAAATATATTTTTGATTTGATAATTTTATAATTTGCATGCCAGTTATATATATACTCTGTAATACTCGTACATACTCTGCAGAACGGGTAATACTTATACTTTTACTTTTATTGAGTGCATTTAAAAAATATGACTTTTTACTTGCGAACATTTTGACGTTATTTATACTTTTATAGGTCTTTAAAGCAAGACCCAGCCTCTGTCTTTCTAAGACGCCGGTGAACGAGAGAGAAAGAGAAAGAGAGCGACACGCATTATTTAAGCGTGCACTTTCGGTTTGTGTTAATGGTGTTACAACTCAAAACTTTCTCTCTCGTATAAACTCCGGCCAAAGTGAAGATTTTCGAAAACTCCGTTTTCAGTGGTGTTGTGGTGACAGGGGAAACGTAGATTTCGGCTTGTTGTAACGTCACCTTGTGCTGATACTGTGTATGTGTGCTCGTCTTTTTGATTTGATGTCAGCTTTGTTTATGAGGATATTTTGTGCAATAGCGGACATACGTACAGTAAACTAGTGATTGTGTTAACGTTGCGTACTGGACGTTTTACACCGCGGTGAAGTTGGTTTTATATCGGACATTCGCCACACATTCAAGATTATCCCTTCAATATCTTGAGAAATGAACACATAAAAATGACAAATCGCATATTTTCTTACTCTGGAGTGGACAGAGAAGCTACTACAAATAAATATATTTTTAGATCTTCTCCTGTTACAGCCTGCTGGAGCTAAATCTTTCAGAAACGCTGCTTACCGGCGCTGTATAGAGATGGAGTCACTAAGGGACCGTCTAAAAAGTGCATGACCAAGACCCAACAAGATTACAGAGAAAGGCCTCGCAGAACATCAAACATATTAATTACACTGTTAGGCTACAGTATGGATTATTTGTTTATTTGTTTATTTAATTGATTAATAATTATTTTAATGAACATTTAAAAATAACTGATCACACAGACAATTCTTGTGCTAATACAACTGATAATTTGCTAAATGAGATTATATAATTATTTTTAAAAAATTTGTATGTATGAAAATGAATGCACTTTGGCACAGACTGCGTTGCAAAAAATGAAGCAAAATTCAATAACTTTTTTGCTATAGAAATTTCACATGTAAAACCAACTGTACTATAATCCACTCTATCATTGCTAATAACTACAACCATTCCCTTTGCAATAATCAGTTTAATATTTTAAAATAAATTTTTACATTAAAAATAATTTGGATTTTCAATAGCTTTTTTGTTATGTACATTACACATTTAAAACCGACTGTACTACAATCCACTCTATCATTGCTAATAACTACAACTATTCTCTTTGCAATATTCAATTTAATACTTTTTAATACTTTTTTTTTACAAAAAAATGATTAATTTTCAATAGCTTTTTCGTTATGTGAATTACACATGTAAAACAAGTTGTTGTATATATATATAGTGGATATCACTGCTAATAACTACAACCATTCTTTTCTCAATATTCCATTTAAAAAATAATTAATTAATTTTTTATTTTTAAAAAATTAATTTTCAATAACTTTTTTGTTATGTGGATTACACATTTAAAACCTATTGTACTATAAGACACTCTATCATTGCTAATAACTACAACCATTCTCTTTGCAATATTCAGTTTAATATTTTTTTTTTAATTTTAAAAATAATGAATTTTCAATAGCTTTCTTGTTATGTGGATTACACATGTAAATCTAAATGTACTATAATCCACTCTAACATTTCTAATAGCCATAACCATTCCTTTTTCTCATTCAGTTTTGTTTCATAAAAAATATATATATTACATACTACACAACCAAAGCAAATTAAGCTTAAACTATGTAACAAAACGAAAACACAAAACGTATCCATGAGCATGAAATTATGACTATACAAGATATATTATGTTATAATAGTTTAAATAAATATAATTTTAAAATTAATGCAATAAAATGTTAGTAGACTTTACAACTTTATTATGATTATGATTATTATTATTATTATTATTATTATTATTATTATTATTATTATTATTATGCAAAATACATTCATATTTAAGATCAACTGACTTCAGAAGAAGTCTATTGCAAGTTATTGGAAGTATATTGAAATTCAAATATATATATATATAAACTGAATGAGAAAAAGGAATGGTTATGGTTATTAGAAATGTTAGAGTGTATTAATTATAGTACAGTTGGTATTAAATGTGTAATCCACATAATGAAATATCTATTGAAAATTCTTTTTTTTTGTAAAAAATTTTATTTAAAAAACTATTAAACTGAATATTGAAAAAAGAATGGTTGTAGTTATTAGCACCAATAGAGTGGATTATAGTACACTTGGTTTTAAATGTGTAATCCACATAACAAAAAAGCTATTGAAAATTAATATTTAAAAATTCATAATAATAATTACAAAAATATTAAACTGAATATTGCAAAGAGAATGGTTGTAGTTATTAGCAATGATAGAGTGGGTGATAGTCCAGTTGGTTTTAAATGTGAAATTTAAATAGCAATAAAAAAAATTGAATTTTGTTGATTTGTCATTTTTTGCAACTCAGTCTGTACCAAAGTGCATTCATTTTCATACATACCTTTTCAATCATTATTATATATTTTTAAACAATTAAAAAGGACCCTGACTCTAATTTAACAAATTATCTGTTTTATTAGCACAAGAATCGTCTGTCATTAAAATAATTATTAACCAATTAAACAAACAAATAAATAAACAAATAATCCATACTGTAGCCTAACAGTGTAATATGTTTGATGTCCTGTGAGGAATTTCTCTGTAATCTTGTGTATTCTTCTGTAAACAAACGGTTGGGTCTTGGTCATGCACTTTTTAGACGGTCCCTTAGTGACTCCATCTCTATACAGCGCCGGTATGCAGCATTTCTGAAAGATTTGGCTCCAGCAGGCTGTAACAGGAGAAGATCTAAAAATATATTTATTTGTAGTATCTTCTCTATCCAGTACAGAGTAAGAAAATATGCGATTTGTCATTTTTGTGTGTTTATTTCTCAAGATATTGAAGGGATAATCTTGAATGTGTGGCGAATGTCCGATATAAAACCAACTTCACCGCGGTACTTTACCGATGCGTGTACGTACACACGCAGTACAAAACTCTATCGACGGAGACCCCGCAGACAGCGACGGCGGTTTCGGACGAGACCTGTCGGACTTCTACAAAGCGCAACAAGTAATGGCGTTTTGTCTAGGCTTCTGATTGGCCCCCTGTTGATTAAGGAGGCTCCTAACAGCACTTAACAGGGCGTTTTGCGTTTTCGTGTGAACAAAGATATTTTTAAACCCTAGGTCGTGTGGACAGAATTATTTTCAAAAACGAAGAAGAAAAATCTCTGTTTTTAAAAATACACGGCTACGTGTGGACATGGTCCGCAGCTCATGTCAAATCATTCATGCCTACAAACTAGTTGCAATATGCACTATGTGGGGTTTCTTAAAAAATTAAAGGATAATTGTGAACCATCATCTTTGAGGGAAAAAAATGTGGTCAGAAAAACATCCTGAATGAGAGTGATGTGAAATCGCTTAATGACTTGGTGAAATCAAATCGTAAAAATAAATAAATAAAAATATAAACAACAGTAGAACTCGCTGCTATGTTTAATAGTGAAAGTAGGAGCATTTCCACACTCAACACAAAGTTAACTTAAGGGATTGAGACTAAACAGCTGTGTAACCTCAGGATCACCATTTAACGATGAGGCTACTTAGGGGGAGGGAGGCTTCAATTTGGTAGTAAGCATAAAGAATGAACTGTGGAGCATTGGAAAAACGTAATGTGCACTCTGGAGAAAAAAAAATAAGCTGCTTCAATGTAAAACAGTTTAATATGTTGCATAGCTTTTTTAAGTTTATTCAAATTTTAGAGAAATTTGCTGGCCAAACAAAATATTTCACATTGCTGTTTAGTTGACTATCGAGTTATTTGGGAATTTTCACATCAACTTCTGCTTCAAACTCGAAAAAAAACATAGTTAACTACAGGGGACACGAAAATCAACTCTGGAATCACTTTTTAATTCTTGTGTTTGACAGCTTTGCAGGTTACACACCATGATTGTTCTAGGTGGATTCAACCAAGTGAGGTCGATAACCTTAAATGAAAAACCACAACAACAAAAAAAAAAGTGCATCACTATTTCTAACAAATATTAGTTGAATAAAATTTAAACAAATACAACAAAATTATTTAACAAAGTTTAAGACATACTATTCCATGAACCATTTAGCAAACATGTAATACACAATATCATCTTACTTGTTTTTGTGACTACATGGAAATCACACTCAAAAAGCAATCATAGCATAATATACATTACTGTTTCTCTCTGTTTCAAATAACTCAGATTTAAGTGATAATTAGTCATCAGTCCTTTGTATAAGTACAGAGCGGTATTATCATACCATCAAGGGCCCACTCTCTCATAAGTTACTGACAGCGGTCTCCCTTTTTATACATAGACCCTATATTGTGACCTCATAGTTACTTAGGAGTAGAGTCTGTGAGGTGGTGATTCTGTCACAGATGGTGCTTGTACGTTGAGTCTGTACCATTGCTCCATTAGTGACTGTGAGGTGAGGCGTACTGTGATGTCATACTCTGAGCATGTCACAGTTGTTCCCTGTCGAATGACTTCAGCTCCACCATTTCACTTATTTTAGCTTTACATTGACAACGTGTACTCAGTTCCAAATCTAAAATTGACTAAATTTGTCATTCAAATATTTGTCAGCTCAAGTACTATTGGTTGTGTACTCAATTATATTTCTCTAGGGTTGACTTAGTCCAATTTTTCATCCACTCAAAAAAGTAAGTTGTCTCCCATTGTATAAAAACAAGTTGGCCTAACAATACCCCAACAATTAATACACACAGACATTACAGTGGAACCTCATATTGCGAGTAACCCAGTTGCAAGCGTTCCGCAAAACAAACAAAAATCTTGTTTGATAAACAATCGAGTCTTGATATAAGTATCAGTGAGTATCTTGTGGCATGCATGCGCTTCTTGTTTTGATGCCGAGCGTCACATGATCACAACCGAGCCAATAG
Organism: Clarias macrocephalus; assembly: GCA_011419295.1. Classification (NCBI taxonomy): domain Eukaryota; kingdom Metazoa; phylum Chordata; class Actinopteri; order Siluriformes; family Clariidae; genus Clarias; species Clarias macrocephalus. Next base: position 10,275 of record JAAGKR010001917.1, read on the forward strand.
TGCAAGGTTGAGTCTCTTAGGTAAACTGGTGTTTGTTGTGTGTGTATATGTGTGAAAGTGGTCCTACACAGCAGCCCCCCCCCCTTTAGTATATTATGAGTATACTGAAAATAATTATATTATGTAAAGTGCACAACCTGCCTTGTTCATTTTTTGAGTGCATGCTTGGGTTCAGGCACTCTTTTGCAATGGCTTTGCGTGTATCCACGTGGCTCTTTTGGTGACCTTTATCAAGCAACCTGTGTCATCAGCAAAATCTGGAATGGTTCCAGCCACCTTTTAGATCTCCAGTTTTTCCTCCTAAAATTTTTTATCAGTGTCCAATAACAGTGACGGCTGATGCAAAAAAAATTGGGGGGGGGGGGATTTGGGGGGCAAACAAAATTAAACTTTTAATACTCGCCTGTCAATAGCCATTTATCAGGTCATTAAGCATCATTACTACTAGTATAAAATAAAGGCATGACTCACATCGCATCCAGTCAGCAGCTCCGCTTGCCACAAGAAGTGCTGGAAAAGACTCGTTGAGAATGGTCCAATCACATGAGCCCAAATATTTAAAGACAATATTGATTCACTAAGAACAAATGTGGGAGGGTCCGGGGCGCACATTGCTGAGCCCCAAGGATGACTTGAAAAGATCTAATCAGAGCTCAGCCTCAAGTCACATGCTTTTCAAAAATTTACGTGCCTGCATAGACACTCGTTTGTCCGGCGCCCCGCGTACACGAACACAAATGAACGAAATACAGTTTACATTTTTTTATTGCAAATAAATTATATTAAGAAATACAGCGGAATATTGTGACTAAATGACTTTATTTCATTATTAAAATAAATAATTATTATGTTAAATAATTACATGTTAAAGTAGCATTCTTCTCTGCCTAACTTTAAGGGGGGCGGCCCCGTATTGACCGACCGCCATGGTCCAATCACCTGTTGGCCTGTGTGGGCTCAGGAAGAACATCCTTCTTCTGCTTTGTCACATTGTCAATTTGTTTTTGAGTGTGCCATTTTCTCTTTCCTCTACTCCCCCACAGGCTGGGTGATAAGCACAGTGTTGACTTAAATCAATGGCAAAGTACAGATGTGGCCATTAACAATGCACGCTTTTCCCTGTGAAATGGCGCAATTCGTCACATGCCATGCCGCGAAATCTTGTGCTTCACTGAATATCCGCCAGATAGCGCATGAAAGGACTTTAACTGAAAGCCAGACCAAGTACAACAAAGAATTGTGTATAATTAGTTAGCCTAAAATAATATCGTTTCCAATGCTGAAGCAAACATGAATTTTATTTTGTTTTACAATAGATCTTTCATGATGAATGTGTATATGTGTTTCATATTTTGTTCATAATAATGAAATGAGATGCCCTAAATCTTGCTTTAAAATTCATAATAAAAGGTTTCTTATATAGTTTTTGTAATATCTTAACAGGGACAAAACAATGAAAGACATGTTTGGTTTAAATGGTCTTAAAATTAATTCAATTTCCTGATTTTAGGATATCTGATAGTGTTAACTATGCAAATGTCCTGATTTGTGAATATGTCAACATATCTTCGTTAAAATGTAAAAATGTGTCGACATTTTGCACCATTAGAAGACATGAATGAACAAAAAAATCTATATTTTTAAGTAAATATGCTTACATGCACACAAAGTGCTTCAGACTTTTTATAATAATAATCATCATGATTTTTTGCTTTGAGTCCAGCATTGAATAATTATTTCATCCATTATTTGACCACGGATGGAAATAATAGCTGGAATGTGATTGTGGGTTTATGACTGAAATAAAGCTGTTCATCGGTGTGCGTGAACCCGCGGCTCGCACTTTCACTTTATAAAATGCAGCGTTTTGATCAAAAGGCTGATAAACACGTGCGAGACATACTCCCCCAGAAATTCATCGCGTCTTGCAATAATGCAGATCAAACATAATACACCTTTCCATAAATAAAAGGGAATATTTAAGCATATACGCAAAATGCATTTCACTTAAATATTACAGATTAAAAATAGGAAAGTTTTGCTGAGCTTCAGTTCATTGTGATGCGGACAAAAGGTCTAGGAAGGAAACAGGTTTCGTTATTTTACAAAATCTGAATATATTCAGTAAATTTATAAATTACACTCAAAGTATCAAATCCAACTATAAAGTCTGATTTAATTGGTACCATTAAACATTTTATTTCTATTTATTTTATGCTTTGCTGGAAGAACACATTTTAAGCAGAGATGTCTGCTCAATCTTATTAATCTTAATTAATTTTAAACCCCTCAATTCTGCCAATTCCCCCATCAGTGAGACTGGTTTGATAACTACACACTTATCGTGAATGAAAAGTGAGAATAGGGATTACAGTACCTGGGGGTCTGCGGGTGCTCATCTCGGCGCGTGCTGTCGCATTGTATTCAGTGAGTAGACTATATATTTGTTTGTTGCATTTCTGGGGGATTATGTCTGCAGTTTTATCAATAAATCTGCTCATATCTGCACACGTGTTTATCAGCTTTTTGATCAATGGCACTTACTTTCACTTTGCAAAAGACAGCGCTTATTGTTTACTGTGTATTTAAAGCACATATACACACATTCATCATGAAAGATCAATTGGAAAACAAAAACAAAGTCCTGTTTGCTTCAGCATTAGAAACAATATAGTTTTAGGCTAACTTTATTAATTATACACTTTTGTATTCTTTGTTGTACTTCGTCTTTTTGCACATGCGCGGGCATCTTTAAATTTGAACAGAAAATAATAGTGGGCTGGTAGGCACATAATTTTGTTTTTCATTTAACTTAAATGGCTGAATGAAGTTAAATATATAATGAATTAATAATTGTGTTTGCTTTACATTTGAGCAGTCATGTGTAAAAAGCTTTTTCAGTGTCTATACTACCATATCATATATTTGTCTAATACAGTTTTATTCATATTTTACATGCAGTTTGTAATTTACTTGATTCTGCGGAATCACTTCTCACCTTTTATTCACGATAGGTGTGAATTTATCAAACTGTGTGCGCTGTTGGCAAATACCCTAGGGTTTTTTTTTTTTTAGATGAAGTAACAAGACAGAGAGGACGTCTCTGCCTAATTTTTTTTTCCCAGCAAAACACAAAAATAGATTTGTGGACAGTTGTATTATGCTTTCTCTGAAAAGTAAACAAACCTGGTAGATTGTTTTAAAAGTCTTGAGCAGTGGAGAACTGGCCATCTGGAGCACCATGAAACATCCATTGAAATGCAATTCTTATGCACACAAAAAAAAGAAACTACACAGCAAAACTATGTTATATTATATTATAACTTGAAAATATCAGCTCACATCGGAGCGCGCTCTCGTGTTGGAAAAGCCAGCGTTTATCTAGCGAGTAGCCTATATATTTGTGCTTGTTTAATTTCTGGGGGAGTATGTCTGCATTTTTATTGATAAATCGCATCGCATGTTTATCAGCCTTTTGATCAAAATGCTGCCTTTTGTAAAGTGAAAGTTGCCAGTCGTGGGTTTAAACACTCCGATTTTAAATGTATTTTAGATTCATTTTAAAGCACAATTTAGGGCATCTCATTTCATTATTATGAACATATTTTATGAATTACACTCGAAAAATATCAAATCCAACTATGAAGATGAACCGAGCAATAGAGCGGTATAATTAAACTCTACGGGCGGTAGAGCTCTGATTAGACTACGTAGGAAATAGGCTCAACATCCCGGAACCGAAACCTCATTTAACTTACATTTTTAAATTAACAAATATTGTAAGTAAACAACATGGCACAAGTTTAGAAAAAAAATACTATTTAGCCTATCTATTTTAGGTGTGCCAGCTGGCACTGTTCTTATATTGCTCTTTGTCACAGTAAATTTTCATGTACTGTGAAAGAGTTATATCTGTATGAATAAACCGAGATGAGTGTTTCTTAACCCCACCCCAGTGAAAATAGCGAATTCTGGGAGAGGCTCCCCCGCGAGAGATTGTGTGCAGACCACTGAGCTTCTACGGATTCTAAAATTGACATTGTTACTGTTTTTTTTATTCCTGCAATGGAAGAGTCTGAAAATTTATTTACCATAACCTTTGTTGTATTACTTTTAATCACTCTATACACAACCTATGATTTCTTTATATTTTACAAATGGAATATTTTTTATGTTACACTCTAAAAACTGCTGGGTTAAATATTTTGGTGCTGGGTTGTCTTATTTGACCCAACCAGTGGGTAAATTAACACTTGCTGGGTTGACACATTCCATTTTATATTTAGTAGATAGAACCAAAGTCCCAAAATGTACACAACTTCACATAATTTAAATACAGTAGATTGCCTGTTAGAAATACCCCAAATTAAATTAATCCGCTGTTTTAACCACTGCAGAGAAAGTTAGCCAGCAGTAGTTTTCAAATCTCCGAAACGTTTTGAAACCAGTGAAAAATTGCAGCACTTCTAGATAAAACATAATATACCTGTCCTTAAATAAAAATTAATTTAGGCCTATACACGAAATATATTTCACTTAAATATTACAGATTCAAACAAGAAAAGAAGACGTGCTGAGCTTCAGTTCATTGTGATGCAGACAAAAGATCTAGGGAGGAAACCGAGACATTTCTTTTTCCGTTATTTGCAATCCAACAGTGTGATTAAAGTACCCGAAATAACACTGAATTTTAACCCAGCATAAACAACCCAACGATGTCACGAGCGGGGTGAAAAACTGGAGTGAACCCAATAGCAGACGACTTATGCTTGAATTGTGTTAAAGTTCTTTTAATGGAAATACTGAGGCTTGAATGAGTAGGCACAGTGGGAGCAGAGGAGAGAAGCAGCGTGTGTGTGCTTGGTGACAGAGAGTGGGGAACCCTTTAGTGACGATGGAGGAGGCGGGGCTATGACGCGAGGGAATCTCCACTATCCCGGAAGTAGAGCGCGAGTACTCCTCTTGGCTCTTTGCTACCGAATTTTCGCTGCTAATCTGCGTAGCTTGCAGTGGTTGAAAAGGTGGAATATGGTGGCTGATCTCCCCAGAGAAAACGGAGGTCGGCGCGCGGCGCAAACTTTCTCCCCGATGTCCGCGAACACGGAAGTGCTTGAACGCGGAAGCGCGCGTGCTGTGGAAGCAGCAACAGGCTAGAAGAATCGTCTTTTCAGGCGGTGGTCGGTATCCAGTAATCCAGCAGCGAGAGCAAACAAATCCAAATCGTGAGTACAGTTTCAAGTCCTGAGAGCAAGCGAGGTCATCCACGTTAATCAGTCCGTTAATGATAGAAGTACCAGAGGGCGTAGGCGAGAGAAAAATCCGGAAAACACAGGCTAGGATACACAATGATTATTTTACACAATGATTATTTTACACAATGATTATTTTACACAAAGAAACCGCGAGGCACACGAGTGAGATACTGCGGCACTGAGTGGAACTCTTAGTGTGCTTATAAGCTGGAGAGATAATTGGCTGATCAGGTTCAGGTGTGCCAGAATGACAGGTGTGTGCGTGGGGAGAAAGATCAGGAGTGGAGTCTCAGTGTCTGGAAGTGCTCGGTTGATCAGGCTGACTCGTGACAAACGATGTGTTTACAGAAGTAACACTACTATTGTAGCGTTTACTACTACTACTACTAATAATAATAATGAATGGAGGAAGCGCAGTCAAAGCCCAGGGATTCTGCTTGCTTTATTACGCGAGTAGCATATATTTTCTGCCAAAATCTGTGGCAGTATGTCTGCAGTTTTATTGATAAATCTGCTCATATCTGCACACGCGTTTATTAGAGAGTTCCACAACAACTGAGCAGTTGGCATGGAATGTCGAGAGCCGTCAATAGAAGGGGGGGTACTACGCAATCACGATAGCTCCAATCCGTACAGCTTCACTTCCGAAGCCCTGCAGCAGGGCTCAAATCACCAAACTTCCTGGCTTGGTAACAAACACCTTAACAGTATTTTTACTTTATTTTATTTTTTTTATACGCTGAGCTTAACTTTTGTATGAAAGGTGAGTTGTGGGGGGATTCTTATTATTATTATTATTATTATTTCTACTACTATTATTATTATAAGAACAACAACAACATTACTTCTGGTGGTTATACAGAGTAATACAGAGAGAACGTTTTGCTACATTTAATTAACCATGCCATTAACAGACTTTCACTTTCTTTTTATTACACTTACAGTAGAGCCATGACATTTGCTAGCACACGTAAGTATTATTTTTTTACATTCATGAGGAATATTTTAAAATATTTTTTTAAATGCATTGTCTTTATGAAATGTTTTCTGTGATTTCTCTATTTATTTAATTTAATTAATAGAAACAAATCTGGAGAGCTTCCTTCAGGGCTTGGGGTTGAAGAAACACCTCACTGATAAACTCTCACTGAGTACTGTACTACAGATAGACAAGCGCACAGATGCCCAAGCATGGTCTAGATCATATTTACCATGGTATTTCCTCAAGAAAATCATGATGGTAAATGTGACCGCAAGAAGTATAAAGTCTTCTTCATCAACCAATAAGAATGAAAACATGACATCTTTGGACCTGAATAGTGGTTTGGACAGTCTTGTCCTTAACCAGGACTCCAGTCACAATGTTAATCCTTTAGACGTCATAACTGCATTGTTCCTTTGCTCAGACAGTTTTCTTCAACAAGAGATTGCATTGAAAATGTCTATGTGTCAATTCTCTGTACCTTTACTGCTTCCTAATTGTGACACACAGCAGAGCATGCTGTTGCTTTGGGCCTTAAGAGACATTGTGAAGAAGTTTAGACCACACTCCTTGTCTAATCAAAGAGGGTTTGTGGAAGACAGGATTATTCTAGCTGACTTACCCTTGGTGTCCTTTGTAAGACTTGGAGACTGCAGCATGTCAAAATCTCAGATTTTGAACAAATTGCTCAGTAATCCACAGCAATATCATGACACATTTGTCCACCATGACATGGACTGTGGAGACATTCCAAGAAAAATATCAAATGGTTTGGTGGAGATCAGCTGGTACCTACCTTGTGGAAGTAAAAACATCGACATCTTCCCTGAACCTGTGGCTTTTGCAAACTTAAGAGGTGACATAGGTACATTTGAGACTCAGTTCTCATTCCTTAGTCAGATTTCTACTGCAGTTTTTGTATTCATTGATAATTTTGAATCAAACTATCAGCTGCTCACCAATAAGCATGAAAAAGCACAGTTGTTTTTGGTGAGTAATGTAAACACCAAAACCTTCAATCTGGATTTGTTAAAAAGAACTGCTACTGCATTGAACTTAAATCTGCCCAGCATAATTCTGAAGAATAAACAAAATGATGCAGATTTTGTTAATAATCTGACTTTTGCAGTAAGTGATGTTGTTAAAAACAGTTCTATGACTGTACAATCCGAAAAGATGGCCACAGTTGCACATGAATTAGGGATTTTGATTGATGAAGACAGTAAGGAGTGCCAAAAAGCAAAAGAAAATGCAAATGCAATCACTAGCAAGATACAGGATACACTAAAGTTTAAAAAACAACAACTCCCTTTGCAAGATGAGATTTGGAAGGAACTGGGACAATTAGAGAAAGAAATGTGTAGGCTCCGTAAAGCTGGGGATAAGAACACTGAGATTTATAAAAGTGAACTGAAGGACCAGATGATGAAACTAAGGGAACAGCAAAGCAGCTGTGAAATGTCAGACGCCATGTCCTGCTTTATAACTGCATTGTCAGATTCAAGTCTTGAACGATCCTTCTTCCTGAAATGGATGCGCATGAATCTGGACAATCTGTCCCGTGAAAAACTATCTGGCCTTCGAGAATTGTACAAAAAGAAATGTCAAGAATCATCTGACAAGAAGGAGGAGATTGCACAACTTGACAGACAGATTTCAAAAAGTGCATTAGGAACCGAACACTTTCTGAGGGAAATGGGTCAACTGTATGAAGCTGCTGTCACACTTCCGGAAAATACAGAATCACGACTACAAATGCTACACTTACCAAAACTGTGTGCTAAGCTCCTTTTAGATGGATTTCCTGTTGAACTAGTTGATGGAGATGCTTCAAATATACCTTTAAGGTGGATTAGTGATGTACTGAAAGAGTTAAATACTTTAGTGCAACCCAAGAATAAGATCATGGTCGTCACAGTATTAGGAGTCCAGAGTACAGGAAAGTCAACTTTGCTTAATACCATGTTTGGGGTTCAGTTTGCAGTCAGCAGTGGAAGATGCACACGAGGAGCTTTCATGTTGCTGATCAAAATCACAGACAGCTTTAGAAAAGAACTTAACTGTGATCATTTAGTGATAATTGACACTGAGGGACTGAAATCTCCTGAGCTGGCACAGCTTGATGACAGCTATGAACATGACAATGAACTGGCCACACTTGTTGTTGGACTGAGTGACATTACCATTGTCAACATTGCCATGGAGAACTCTACAGAAATGAAGGACATTCTGCAGATTGTGGTGCATGCGTTCCTCAGGATGAAGGAAGTAGGCAAAAAACCCATGTGTGCATTTGTGCATCAGAATGTAGCTGATGTCTCAGCACATGACAAAAACATGAGAGACAGGAAGCTTCTATTAGAGCAGCTGGATGAGATGACTGAGGCCGCAGCCAAGATGGAAAACAAGGAAATGTACAAGAAGTTTACTGATGTGATGGAGTATGATCCAGAGACTGGTAACTGGTATATACCTGGCCTTTGGCACGGTAACCCACCAATGGCACCAGTGAATGCTGGCTACTCTGAGGCTGTCTATGTCTTCAAAAAGAACATGATGGACGTTCTTGTCAAAAAGAAGATATCTACAAACAACATTACAGAATTTTTGGAATGGACAAAAAGTTTATGGAATGCAGTTAAATATGAAAATTTCATCTTCAATTTTAGGAACAGCTTAGTTGCTGATGCATACATGAAGCTATGCACCGAGTTCCATAAATGGGAATGGTCTTTCAAAAAGCACATGTTCCAGTGGTTAACATCTGCTGAAACCAGCGTGGCTAATTTTGGGATGATGAAGTCAGAAGGTGACAAGACAGACCTGCAGGATTTACTGAGGGAACTGAAACACAAAGCTTCCTTAGAGCTTGATGAACAAGAAAAAGACATTTTGGAAAACCTGGTCAAATACTTTAAACAAACAGAGGGTCATGTCTATCTCATCGAAAAGTACAGAGAAGACTTTGTTAACAGTGCAAAATCTCTCAGGATTGAAACAAAAACCTCAGTGGAGAGTAAACTAGAGGCAGTTGTTGAGATTAGGAAAGGAAAGAATAAACTTGACAACATCAAGAAAACACATACTGACAAAATGGAAAAGAAAGTACTCAACCTTCTGGAGGAGCTGCGGAAAAAAAGTAATTCAAAAACTATGCCTGAAGAGGAGCTCAACAATGTATTTGAAAAAATATGGCAGGAAACTGTTGAAGAGCTTGATTTTAAAGGTTTGTGTAGACGAACCATATCTGACAGTGTTTTAGGCCACTTACGAATGAACATGAAGACAAAGGAAAGCTCTGTCTACAAAGAGTTAAATGAAGTTAATCTGGAGAAATATGACAAAGACAATTTTGTTGTGACTCCTGATAGTTTCTTACAAAGACTACCTATTGTGAGGAATTTCTATAAGGACTATACTAACAACCTACAAGAATTGGCAGACAGGGTCATTAATGAATGTGTGCAGTCAATCAACAAAAAAGAGAGAAAATTAGATTATCATGACAACTATATTCAGGAGATCATAAAAATAATTGATGACAAATTGACTTCAAGCCAGAATTTGAAATTTTCAGTCAACTTTGAGCTCTGTCTTAAAGTGCACATTTGTGCCATCGCTGCAAGAGAATTCCAGGATATGCATGACTGTTTTATTCAAGAGAACGACCCACTCCGATGTCTTGAGCAATTCAAAGAGAAGTACTGTTCTAATTTCAAAGATCTGTTCAATAATCGTGATCAGTGTCAGAGAAAGGCTGAAGAATTCACAAAACTCTGCCTAAGTCCTGCAGTTGAGATATTTATTTCTAGCTCACTGGGACCAGACATTGTGGACACAATGCTGGAAGGGAAAAATGCAGTTAACTTTAGCACTCGAACTTTTTTTCAGTACTCAATTTTAAAACAACTTGTGACTAAGAGTGATTTTCAGAACTATGTGGATTACATAAAATCATATGAACAGTTTGTTAAAGACTGGATACTAAATCAAATTGCAGACACGTTTTCCGAAGAAAACAAATTGTTTGAGCTGGAACACAAGCATGTCAAAGAAGCTATTAGTATAATACAAAATGCCATCCAAAAAGCACAAAAAAAGGCAGATAAAATTGAAAACACAAAGGAATTTATTCAAAACATTTGCATAGAGCTTGGAAAAAGACTTGTCATTCCTGCTGATGCTTTGGAAGCAGTCATGGTTTTGAATAATGCCAAACAGGAGCAATTTGCTCACTTTCTCACACAGTCTGTAGAGGAAATGAATGAGGCACTGACAACTAAGCTTAAAAATGATGACATTCAGAGCAAACTGAAAACCCTCAAAATCAAACCACAGGATGAGCTGTTCAAGCGTGTGTTTGGCTGTGGGAAACAATGTCCATTCTGCAAAGCACCATGTGAGGCAGGAGGAGAAGCTCATACACGTCATTGTGCTTCTGTACACAGACCTCAAGGACTTGGTAGATACAGGGAGCTGTTTTCTCAAAAACTAGTCACTAACATTTGCTCCACTGATGTGAACACTGGGGCAAGCTTCAATTGCCTGGAGACCCAACACAATTGGCATCCTTACAAGAACTACAGAGATGTCTTTCCAGATTGGGAGATCCCTGCAGACCCCAGCATAGAAGCCTCAGACTACTGGAAATATGTGATGGCAAAGTTTAATGGCCAGTTCGCTGAAGAATACAAGGCCAAACCTGCAGATATTCCCCCAGTGTGGAAAAAAATCACAAAGAAGCAAGCTAAAAATAGTCTGAAGGTGTGTTTCGGTATCGAATAAAAACTACTAAAGAATTCCCCAGGTTAAGGGAAGTTAAAGAATACTGCTTTTAGGCTTGTTATTAAAATATTGTTAGCATATTTCATTGGATAAAATCACAAAGGAAGAAGCAGAAAATAGTTTAAAAGAATATTTTAGCTTCAACTCAATACTACTAAAAATATATCTGATTAAGCGAGTTTAAACACTGCTTTTAGGCTTGATGTTAAAGTAATAGTAGCATGTTTCCTTAACAATTTTAGCTTTTACTCCCATAATGACACCTGTAGTCAACTCAAAATCACTCTTTTCAATGCATAAACAATTCTGTTAATTTCTATTTTCTTTACATTTTTTGTTTGAACATTTTAATATATAATAATAGATTAGAATATCTTTCATTTGTTAAAGTTTAGTATTTATTATTTTCTATTGTAAACTATAGTTCTTCATTTCCTTTTTCTTACTTACCACCATTTCATGCATGATATTATGCTTTAATGAACAGATTCTCAGATGTACAGAGCTATTAGCAATGCAGTAATGCTCTTTCATTCTATCCATCTAATCCATTGTGTCCACATGTAGATAATACACACTATATCTAGGATATGAATTGTGTATATAACTTTTCAGATGGCACCCGGACAGTTTCGATCCCCACTCTGTGTGCATGGAGTGCATGTAGACTATGATTAAGTGAATGAGTGATGTAACACAGCATAACATTAGTATGTCTATGTAACATTTTCGGGCATCTTCGATGATTAGATATACATTTAAATCACAACTGTTCTTAGAATGTTGTCTGGAATAAGGTAAAACTTTTCCTCCATAATGATAATCAATATAACCTGAATAACTGTCAATAAATTTCAGTTATCTAAAAACTATATTCAATTATTTATTATTATTAATTAATTAATTTATTTATTATTATTATTAATAATTTTTTTATGGAACAGAAAATGGGTACAGATGTTTGCTCCATTCACTCATCACATCACATTTTGTCAATGTTCTCCAGGTTCTTCCCACTTCCAAAAACAACAGCAGTAAGTGGTCAGTGTATGCTATATTATGACTAGCCGTGAATGATTGTGTGAACGTGTATTTATATTGCCTGGCTCTGGATTGGTGTTCAATTCAGGATGTATTCATTTCTCATGCCTAGTGTTTCTGTGATACACTCTAGGTCCAGAGAGTAATCTATACCTAATCACTATATAAAGTGCTTCCTGAGCAATCATAAATAAACGTATTGCCGGTCTCAATGTTGTGGATAGAATACTTTGGCAGCAGGAGACATTATTTATTATTATTATTTTTATTTTGGCAAATTTCAGCCTGCTGTTACACGAGTTATTTCTCAGAATGACTTACACACTCTCCTATATCCATGTTTTTTTTAATTATTTTTTTTAACCCTACAGTGATTGAAGTATTACCTTTACAATAAAGGATCATACAAGTATATAACTCATTTAGATTTAATCTGAATAAAAATATCTTCTTCCTACTTCTTTATTGTTCTTTTATGTTAAAGTAAAAATTAATTATTGGTCAACAAGCTTTTTATAGAAAATAAAACATTGAAAAGGGTGTTTGAAGAGTGGCAGGTTGGATGGGTGGAGGAAAGTATCAGGAGTGTTATGTGACAAAAGAGTATCAGTGAGAGTGAAAGGAAAGGTGTACAAGACAGTGGTGAGACCAGTGATCGTCTGCAGCTTAGAGACAGTGGCACCGAAGAAAAGACAGGAGGTAAAGTCGGAGATAGCAGGTTCTCTTTGGGAGTGACAAGGATAGATAGACTGAAGAATGAGTTCATCAGAGGGTCGACTCATGTTAGATGTTTTGGAGATAAAGGCAGGGAGGCCAGATTGAGGTAGTTTGGACATGTTCAGTGGAGAGATTGTTAGCATGTTGGGAGAAGGATGCTCAGGTTAAAACTGCCAGGCAGGAGGTCTAGAGAAAGATCAAAGAGGAGATTTATGGATGCAGTGAGAAAGGACATGAAGTTAGTTGGGGTGAGATAAGAGGATGCGGAGGATAGGGTTAGATTCAATTCAATTCTATAAAATTTTATTTGGATAGCACTTTTAGCAATTGTCATTGTTGCAAAGCAGCTTTACACAATCAAAAGAATTATTTACGTTTGCATGAAATGTGAATGTGTATGAATCAAAATGGTCAGATAGTCCCTGATGAGCAAGCTGAGGGCAACAGTGGCAAGGAAAAACACCCTGAGATGGTAATAAGAAGAAACCTTGAGAGGAACTGGACTCAACAGGGAACCCATCCTCATTTGGGTGAAACAGAAAGCAGGAATTGATCTGCATTCATACTGTGTGTTAGGTGGCAGGCAGTTTAGTATAACAGTTGAGTCCAGGTAGTTATTGGAGGCTCAGGTAGACTTGTAGGAAATCCCAATCCTAAACTATTGAGCGACTGCAACCAAGTCAAGTCCTCAGAGAAACAGCTGTCAACATCAGTTGAGGCCAGAACATCTTCATAGTAGAGTGAAACCGTCCCCAGACACCGGAGACACACGGGCATCCATGTGACAAGATCTACAACCAGAAGCAGTGCACCAGGATGAGTCAGACAGGTCCAAAAGGCAGAGGGAGTCTGGATCACTGGCAGCTCAGGAACGACATGTGTAGCTCGACAGAAAGAGGGAAAGACAGAGAGGGGGAGTGCAGAAGAGGAGAGATAACAGTTAGGCATGGTCACAGTCACGTAATGTATAAGGTAAATGTATATTTAGTGTAGAGTGCAAGCAGGGACACCGGCAGGACTACCTATAACAGCATAACTAAAAGGGAGAGCCAGAAGGAAACACAGACATGAGGGCTCCCTGAGATGTAAAGCAACCAATCACCTCATCGTCAACAAACCTGAGTGATCAATGAGAGTGGGGAAGACAGCATCTAAACATACCAGTTCACCAGAATACTCTACATCCACGAGTCCCCCAGATCTGCCCCTTTACCTAAGGCTAATCTATTTACAAAAATACTTGGCCAAATAAATAAGTTTTTAGCCTAGACTTAAACACTGAAACTGTGAGTCCCGAACATTAATAGGAAGACTATTCCATAACTTTGGGGCTTTGTAAGAAAAAGCTCTGCCCCCTGCTGTAGTTTACATAATATGCGGTACTGACAAGCAGCCTGCATCCTTTGATTGAAGTAGGCGTGGCAGACCGTAAGACACTAGCAGTTCACTCAGATACTGCGGCTCGAGACCATTTAATGCTGCGAAATTGCGGGTAATCGTTTCCTCTACTGGGTCTTAGTGCGCGTCTCTTACTGATATAATCAACATCCATGCACGCGTGTACTGTTTACTATAACACTGTGACCACGTGTGTGTGCGCGAAACATTTTATTTTGTGTTTGCATGTGCGTGTGTGCAGCGTACGTGTAGGGACTGGCAGGGCCGCTGGAAGAGGAAGAGACTGTTCACGACATCAGCAAATAAGGAAAGAAACGGTTACACTTTCCCAACTCTGCAAACAACATCTCAGACCCTTACTCAAAATGGTGTAGAGCAGCACAAGTCCTTGGAATAGGGAAGTTTCACAACCCCCTGGCAGTTGCTGACCCCCCGGAATGCGTTTCGTCTGGGCCCCAAAACAGAGAACATATAAAGCTTTAGAGACACGTACTATGTTAATCAGTTAAAGTATGCCACTTGGGCAGGTATAAAATTATAGATGTGTGCGCATATAGAATGTATGATGTCTTTGTGTTGTGGTCAACATGTTTATCATAAACTTAAGGAGTGTAATTAACAGGTATAACTCTTGCTATAGATAAGGGTATAAATGGGTATGCAAGACATATCAAGACAAGACAATCATATTAAGCAGACCCATGTTAATACACTTTACCTAAATTACTAAAACTCCACTGAGATGGCCTTCCATCTCAGACCAAACTTGACAGACCAAACCACAGGTTAAATGTATGCAAGAAAAGGAGGAACTATGTGGGCTTGGCTACTCCCACAACCACCTCTGATTGGGACAAACAGTTGTGGGACAGACCTGCACCGTGAGATTAAAAACCTAAGGTCCGAGCAGCCTCGGCACATTTTTGAATGTCACGTCATCTGAAAGAAGCAAGCAGACACCTCACTTTCTCCGCTCTCAACCAACGCCTGAACTTTGACTTCTGACCTGCGCCACCCAGCGATGGAAGACTCTGTTCTCCACGACACGCAAAGAAACTTCGGCTTCATTTGAACGCCGCCTCCGTGCAACGAAGAGACCCGCAGGAGTCTCAGAGCATCATTATCGGTAACCAGGCAACCAACACACCGCTGAAGGCATTCCCGAAAGACATCACCTCAGCTCAGCGCACCAACCAATTAGCAACACCGTGATTCGCTTCACTGGAGGCGAACCACCAGATGAGAGTAAAACGTAACGCAAGTAAACAAATAAAGCTGCATACCTTGCTGACAATTCATATTCAGCAAGGTATGCAGCTAGATTCAAAACTAAACCGTAAGATTAAACTCAAGACTCTGCTCTTGTGACTTTCTCAGGTCTAGTAAGCATTACTAGAAGAACTCCATTAACTTTGACCTTCTGAACTTTTTGTGTGTATGCATGTGTGTGCGATTAAGTAGTGTGGTTTCATGTATCGTAGATTAGTCAAATTAATTCTTGTTTAGTTATGATGAACTGTTGTCTTGGTCATGTATTTTAAAGTTTAAACATTTGCCCAGATCTTACGTTATCTTGCTAATAAATTGGTAAATACCTGATTTTGTATTATCATCGTCGGCCGTGGGATAAACAAAAATTGGTAAGATACACTAAGTCGTGCTAAACGCTGGACAGATAGATGATTAAGTGTATGAATTTATAACTGTATAAATTTTGTTCAGTTTAATCAAATTAAAAACGAATCGTTAAAGAGTCGATTCACCTCTGACCCAGAGTTGAAACCCAACACACGTGTACTGTTTATTATAACACACGCGTGCGCGTGTAAAGCAAAAGCAAGTCTCATTAGAGAGGTTAAAGATCCATTTTCTGTCTCTCTGTCTCAGACGACAACAACATTTGTTTGGATGCGTGCTCGTCATTGAACACCATGCCCTTTCACACTCTCTCTCACACACACACATTGTTGTGGGAAATTTTATCAGTTCTTTTCAAATTTTAAACAAAACCAAACACTAGTTGTAGAGAAAAAGCAAAGAAGTTTATTGAGGACAAACATAGATAGACAGCTCTGAACCGGTCAGAAAGACAGACACCCCACAAAGCTCTAACTACTGGGTCCTCAAAGTCCGCGGAGTCCCCCACTTCCCTATTTTACATGGGTTTATATACCTGACAAACGCTTCATCGCTCATCCTTGTTTCTTTGTTTTATTCGATTTTTATTTAATATTCAATAGGTTGAAGTTAATATGTTCGGCCTAATGGTGTGGTAACTTCTAATTCCATACTCTTTTCCCTCATACCTCATCTTTTATTTATCATTTATTTATGTCTGGGTCGGGCCTCCAAAAATTACATCATCCTTTTTCCTTGTTTCAATAGTTCGGTAAGTTCCTTATTGTTTAACCAGAATATTCCAGAATATTCGACCACTTGGGCTGACTGCTTGATTTTTACATCTGAGAAAGTTTTGAGCTTTTCCTAAGATGCATAATAATTTTATCTTATTGATATTTTCCTATTTTCCCATTCCTTTACCTACAGTCAGGTTTTTAATTTTTTAAATTAATTTTTAAAAAATGTATTTTTATTGGTATTTAACAACAAACAACAAACAAACAAACAAACAAACAACAAAAAAAACAGAGCCAGATCAATATACAATCAACACCCGCAGCAAACATTTAAAAACAAACAATAATCTGTTAATATGAGAGTGAACATGGAAAACAACGGCAAAACCATCCAGTAAAACAAAACATAAAAGAAAGAGTCATGATTGTTCAAGTAGATCCCACAAAGGGGCCCATATCCGCCAGAATAGATGAGATTTGTTCTGTAAATCGTAAGTAAGTTTTTCCAATGGAAGAAGATTACCCACTTGTGCCAAACACATCTTTAAAGTTGGTACACGAGATGATGACCATAAGATTAATATTTCTTTGCCAGGTAAGTAATGAAATTTAATAAACAATTTAAATCAGAAGGAAGATCTAGTGATATTTTACAATTTAACAGGTATATAGTTGGAGACATAGTGAATTTTCCAACCAGTAGTTTCTCAACCAGATCATGCACTTCATACCAAAAAGTTTTAATTTTCTTACACTCCCAGAATAAATGCATCAATGTTCCTGTTTCTGATTTACATTTAAAACACAGCAGAGATACATTTGGATACATTTTGTGTAGATGTACAGGGGTGAGATATGTTCTATATATGAATTTGAAGTTTTGCTCATGCACAGAAATTGAAGTGGATTTGTGAAAAACCTCCTCACATATAGAGAGCCATTCACCATCAGTGAATGATTGGCCCATATCCTTTTCCCAAACCTTTCTTAATGGATTCAAAGGTGAGGAGGTTTCTGATAAAAGGGAGCCATACAGATAAGAAATCTGACCCTTCAACGCCCCTGGAAGCAAGAGACGATTTTCAATATCAGACATTTCAAAACGAATTTTGCCCTGTCTCATTTCAGATTGAATAAAATGACATAGCTGGAGAAATTTGAAAAAATCTGTTCTAGGAAGTTGATAATCCATTCTAAGTGTCTCGAAAGATTTGACAACATTATCTATAAATAAGCTGGCTAAAGTAAAAACACCTTTCTCCACCCAGGTCCGAAGGCCAATATTAGCTAACGAAGCAGGAAAGTCAGGGTTCAGAATGATTGAGGATTGCATGGTTAAATTCCTGGGGAGGTGGAGATATTTTTTGACATCTTCCCACGCCAAAAGGGTATTTAATAATAAAAAAAATTAAACTACCGGCCGGATCTCCTTAAAATTATTAATAAATGGAAGAGATGTTAGTGTTCTCTGAGCACATGCAAAGGATTCCATAGTGATCCACAAGGAGCCTGTATCATCTGAAAACCATCTAAGCATTTGTTTGATCTGAGCAGCCCAATAGTAAATCTGTATGTTGGGCAAAGATCCGCCTCCACACTCCTTCGGCTTGAGAAAAGAAGTGAATCTAATCTAATTTTTATTGTTCCATATAAATTTACTGATGGCTGTATTCAGACCCTTAAAAAAGTTAGAATTCAAATAGCAGGGTATGCACCGAAATAAATAAAGTAAACAGGGAAGCACATTCATTTTAATTGTGTTAATTCTCCCAAAAAAGGAAATTGGCAAAGACGTCCACCTGTCCATATTCTGTTTAAGTTTTGTTGTTAAGGCTGAATAATTCTTGGAGAACAAATCCTTTAGGTCAGGGGTTATGTGTATGCCCAAATAAAGAAACCCAGAGTCAGTGATGTGAAAGGGACACTGTAATTTAACATTCAGTGGGGCATTTAAAAACATGGCTTGGGATTTCCCTAAGTTTATTTTGTATCCACTACACTAGTTATACTGATTAATTATCTCTAACACACAAGGAATTGATGACTGTGGCTGCCTCAGGTAAAGAAGGACGTCATCTGCATATAATGATATGCAGTGTTCCATCCCACCTGCCTCCACATCCCGGACGCCTCTATGCATGCGAATAGCTTCTGCCAAGGGTTCCATGAACAAGGCAAAGCCTTGACGGCAGCCTCTATGAATTGAAAATTTCCCTGATAATAAACCATTAGTATTAACCACAGCTGTTGGATCAGAGTAAAGAAGTTTAACTAGTCTGATATAGTTAGAGCCCAAATTGAATTTGTCCAATATTTTAAACAAAAACCTTCACTCGACCCTATCAAACGCTTTTTCTGCATCTAGAGATATTATAGCAGCCGGGTCACCATCTGTATTCAACTGATGTATTATATTCAGGAGACGACGTACATTGTCTGAACCATAGCGGGATTTAACAAATCCAGTCTGATCAGGTTTAACGATCTTAGGCAAAATTCTCTCCAGACGACGAGCCAAGGCCTTGGCCACAATTTTTAAAATCTACATTAAGTAAGCTGATTGGACGATATGAGGCACAGTCCAATGAGTTCTTTCCTTTTTTAAGAATCAAACTAATAGAGGCAGTCTTCCAGGAACCTGTAATAAGACTGTCCTCCAAAAGGTTATCAACTACAGGCATAAAAATAGGAGAGAGCTCGTGCCAAAATTTTTAATAAAATTCCAGAGGAAAGCCATCCAACCCTGGCGCCTTCCCACTAGGCATAGATTGAATAGCCGCAAAAATTTCTTCCTTTGTAAGAGGAGTGTTAAGAAAAGCCTGGTCCTCCTCTAAGATAGAAGGTAACGATATCTTATCCAAAAAAATGGGAGGGTCTTCGGATGCACATAAGGAAGTATACAGATTCTCATAAAAATCTTTGAAACTGGAATTAATTTTAACCGGATCATATGAAATTACTCCCTCAGTAGTTTTGATAGCATTAATGGATCTTTCAGCTCGTTCACAGTTGAGTTGATATGCTAAAAGATGACTAGGTTTATTTCCATATTGATAAAACCTTTGCCTACTAAATGTTATTAATTTTTGTACATGTTCTGAATAGTCCAGGTTTAATTTAGATCTGGCACTGGTTAGAAGATTCCAATTGTTTTGTGTAGGAGAAATTTTATGAAGCTGTTCCAGTCTTTTAACCTCTTCTTCTATTTTTTCCTCTTCTCACCCGTTTTTTTTTTTAATGCCAAGTAGTAAAAGAGATGATGTGGCCTCTTAAGGTGGCCTTGGCTGCATCCCATTTAGTGGCACTATTTACTGGACAAAATTCATTATCCTGCCAATATTGGGATTTTTTTTCTTTAAGGAACTGGTAAAACGAATTGTCATTAAGGAGAGTGCTATTAAGTTTCCAATAAGATGATTTAGGGGTTGAAAATTCTGTCAAACCTAAATAAACAGGATTATGATCAGAAAGAACCATTGGACCTATTTCGCAAGATCTTACACAATTAATGTACCTGGAAGGCAAGAATAAATAGTCTAATTTTGAATAAGAATAATGGGGACGAGAGTAGAAGGTATAGTCTTTGACAGCTGGATGTAGTTATCTACCAGGCCTGAAGCACGACACATATTTTGAAGAGTTTGTGAAGAACGGGAGGTTGATTTTATAGAAGATGACCTGTCCAACTTGTTATCCATGACACAATTAAAATCCCCAGCCATAATCCCCAGACCATTACAATGATGATTAAACAACAGGATCATCTTTGATATAAAGTCAGGACTGTCCTCATTCGGGGCATACACATTTAAAACAGTTAAGGGTTTCCCTAAGATGTGACCGGTAATCAGAATAAATCTGCCATCAGGATCCTGTTCAGTCTGCTCCAAGATAAAAGGAAAGTTTTTATGAATCAAAATAGCAACTCCCTGTTTGTTTGATGAAAAAGAACTGAAATATACCTGACCAATCCAATCTCTTTTGAGCTGTAAATGTTCCCTATCTGACAAATGTGTCTCTTGTAGAAGTGCAATAGTTACATTTTCTTTCTTCAGGAATGTTAAAATTTTCTTTCTTTTGACTACACTACCCATTACAACAATAGGAACTATTGTTAATAGAATATAACACCCATGCCCTTCACGTTCCACGTGACCACCCTAGTCAGATTGGACATATGTTAGTGCAGTGCAAAGTATTTGGATGCTGTAAGTGGACAGAAGTGAAGTAAACATACATCTGAACGATCAGCTCTGCTAAACACAAACAAAACCCCCCACAAACCCTCCCCGCTATCCCTATCCCAAAACGATAGGGCTCAAATAACACAAAAAACAACTCGTCACACACACCTTCCCCCAACTCCTCCATTGACCAACCTGAGAAACAGCAGCCAGAGAAGACCGCCTCAAAACTCCTTATAAAAAAAACTTTAAGTCCACTATAATAATATTAATAATAAAAAATATATATACACAAGACATTAAAATAAGACATAAAAAAACAATGAATAATAAATAAATTAATTAAAGGCAGGTGACAAACAAGAAAAATCAACGTTTATGCAGATCCGGCGCCACAGTCATAAAATATACAGCCTGAACGGACCTTGTGCGTGCAAACCAAATTTCACCGGATAGCTGCATCACCTTTAAAAAGCCATTTATTCACAATTAAGCTCAATAGGAAAAAAAAACACACCCTTAAATTGTTTAACGGAAGAAAAACACCACGAAAACTGTAAAGTCAACGCTGATTAATCAAAGAAGCTCACTTATCCGGAACTTCCAGGAATTTAGTGGCTGATTCAACAGTATCAAATAAAATAATATTTCCGTTATGTAAACAGCGGAGTTTAGCCGGATATGCAAAACCCCGGTAAACACCTCGTTCCACCATCGTCTTGCACACCGCTCCAAACGCCCGCCGCCTCCGCACAATCTCCGCAGACAAATCCAGAAAGAAGTGTAATGTGGCACCTTTATAACTAACTTTAGTTTTCTTAGCTGCTTGCAAAACTGCCTCCTTTTTCGGGAAACGTAGGAAACGCACAATAACACTCCTCGGCGGTGCGCTCGGCGTAGACTGGGATGGAAGGGAGGCCCTGTGCGCGCTCTCCATCTCAATAGCAGGGAAATCCGCGGGAAGCTGTAACCAGACTGGCAACATTTTCTGAAGAAATGCCGTCAGAGGTTCATTGCCCTCTGCTTTCTCAGGAAGCCCGACAATTCTTAAATTTTTGCGGCGACCACGGTTCTCCAAGTCACCAACTTTGGCTTGGAGTTTTTCCACGGCCGCGCGCAAATCGGCCATCTGAGTGCCGCGTGCGCTCCCCGAGTGCTCTACTGCAGAAATCCGCTGCTCAGCTGCGCTTAGCCGGGTTTCACTGTCAGTAACTCGCACGGCGAGGGCAGCAAAAGAGTTCTCAAGAACTGTAACTGAGGTAGATATTTTCCCCAGCTGTCCCTCAATACCATCTAAACGAGCACCAACAGCCCTAATTTCGTTTAAAATTAGCGAGGTGTCCGGCTGTAAACTAGCGCTGGCCTCTTCCCCGTCTCCATCACGCGTGGTGGGGCTTTTCTTCTTTTCTTTGCTTTTTTGTGATCTTGTCGCTGTAAAAATGGGAAAGTCCTTATCCCCTCCACTTTCCATTTCTAAATGTGTTGTTAAATAATCACAAAATGTATAAAAAATAGGGCGTAATAAGAAAAATACGGAGTTTCGATGCGGAGCAAAACTCCTAAGCTGCCATCCTGCTTATATTTTATTTATTTATTATTTTATGATCTGAAGTTTATGATGATTAATTATTGAACTTAATTACGGTTAGTGTCAATATGATTAATTTTGTCAAAGCTTGATTACATTACATAATATTATTTAAAATATTATTATTATTGCATACTTCATTATTTTTTCTTATTTAAAAGACTGATAATTAAAACTTTGATCCATAAAATAATCCTATTCTTAAATCATAATTTTATTATTATTTCATTGTTAACCTATATGATTTTAAACATTATGTTTGATAATATATGTATACATTATAGTTATATTAATTAATATAACTAGAGTGTAGTAAAAAGAGCTTGCTGCACTTTTCCATTACGTCTGCCTTAAAGTTCCTTATTTCTTGCTCTCTGTGTGTACGGGTCATCCCTTGGTCACACTCTTGGTCACACTCTTCATCACGACTTTTCAACAGTTTTCCACTTGTGTAAGGTTAGAAAAGGGGTATATTATTATGAAATAAGATAAAATTAGTAAGCATTATTAGTATATTGTTAGTTTACATATTATAGTAGGTTATAATATTACTATTAAATTTGTTTGAAGAGTATCTCTGCCACTTGCCTATGTATCCCTTTACTTCCCTAAAGTGAGTGTCTGCATGACCTGTGTTTTTCTCTGATGCAACAGAAGAAAAGTGGGCCTGCTCTTTCACAGAGGCATTCTGGGTATTGGGTATTAAACCTATTTTGAATAGGACATTGGCTTACTTAGAGTACTAAATCCCTGAAATATAATTGAAATTCCCCACAACACACACACACACACTGCTCTACACAGAAACACTGCCCTTTTCAAAGGTAAAGTGCAGGTTAATTTGTTTTATTTTTACTTTACAGCAGTGAGTCCGTTAGTGTGCGCTCAATCGAGTGCCATTAGAGAGATTTCTTGTATATTTCCCAGATAAAACAGTGTTTCCGTTTTGTGTGCATGTGTGTGAAACTCAAATAAGAGAGGAGGAAGTCTTCCACTCATCACCCTCTCTGATGTGCACCAAGTTGTAGGTGCTCCGGAGGTCCAACGTGAAAATGGTGGCACCAGAGAGGGCGTACAGGGCAGAGTTAGTAAGAGGCAGTGGGTGACGATTCTTGATTGTGATGTTGTTAAGCCCCCGATAGTCGACACAGGGCGTAAATCACCATCCCCCTTCTTCACAAAGAAGAACCCCGCGGCGGGCGAAGAGGAGGGCCGGATGGTACCTTGTTGGAGGGCGTTGGAGACATATTCCTCCATCGCCTGCATCTCGAATCATGTGAAGCACCATCTTGTTTCCTTTTATGCTTCCTGAAACACGACCGTATTACTTCCAGGTCCTAGTGCCGGTCGTGTTACGAGTGTGCATGACATCTTACCTTTTTGAGTAGATGAAAAGTTGGGCTAAGTCAACCCTATAGAAATATAATTAATTGGGCTCACAACCAATACTACTTGAACTGACTTAATGTCACTGTTGCTGTTCGTGGGCTTATAGACAGGCATAATGGCAGAGGTGAATGGCTTGAAATTCTTTTAATAACAAAAAACAAGAGAAACAGAACAGAGGGGTATTCCAGAAAGCAGGTTTGTGACATACCCGGGTAAGTTCAAGAGTAAGTTAGTGGATAACCTCAACTTTCGGTTCCAAAAATGGAGGTAACTTTCTGGGTATGTATGTAACCATAGCAACTTACTCTCTGAAGATAACCTGCTCGGTAGCAGGTTATGTTCCAGGGTAAGTTTGTTTCAGAAGTTTATTGAGCATGGCGTGCGCTTTTGATGATGATCCTGTGGATGTGGAGGCACAAATTATAAGACGTTTTTTTCGCCGGGAGAGAGTTATAACACTGCGTATTGATGTATTTTTATTTCAGAATGATTATTTGAAACAGTGTTATCGGTTTTTAAGGTAAACGTTAATTTACTTAACACATCTCTTGAAACCGCATATTGCAAAGGTCACAAACCGCGGGTCTGCGCTTAGAAAACATTATGTACATACAGTAGCACTTCAGTTATTTGCGTCAGGACATTTTTGTACAATGCAGAGCATGTGGGAAAGGTAAATGTGTAGAGCCGTTTGCACAGTATGTCTGTTAACAGTTAACACTTAAACATTTTTCCTTTATTAGAAATTTAGACTTTTATTTACATATCTTATACATTTTTCATTGAACATTTAATCTCTCAAGTGCTGAAAGAGTCCTGGTAACAACTTGATTTTGTTTCCTTAATTTTTTTTGCCTTGTTTAAATCATTCGATCATCAGTCCAGAGTGGGCATATCATAGTGGCTTGTGTTGCGCTTCACATCATTGCCACTATAAAAGGAGAGAGCCACCATCCTTGTATTGAGGATGATGGCCCAGAGGAACCCTACAGATTTTTGCACACAACAGAGATGGAAGACTTTTGAGAGACAGGATTTGTCAAAACATTGTTTGCACATTATATTAAATTTAAATATTAAATTGTTTGCACTGGTCTGCTGTGCAGTTCATTTCTTTATTTCCTGAAAAACAATGAAAGTAAAATGAAAAAATGTGTGTGCTTTTTTAATGGATAGCCTTTTCTCTTCCATTTGAAGCTGTATAAGGTGTATCTCCATGTCACTTTTTCTTATTTGTTTTTGAAGATGGACCTTATACAGCTCCTTTGCTGGCAACTATGAAGGCAAAAATAATTAAATAAATGAGATTCTGTCAAACAATAAAATTAAAATATGGACAACTGCACACAAGCTTTTGCACTGCTTAGATCGTGAATTGAGGTTGAAGGACCTTCATCTGTTGGCAAATCCCCAGGTATGTACTGTGAAAGAACAATGACAGTTTTAACAGTCAAAAGGATGCGGAAAGGGTGTTTAATTATTTTGCATTAAACTGTAAACCCAATTAAGTTATCAATATGGTACCAAATGGTAAGTTAACCCAGCTTTCTCGAATACCCCCCTGCTCGGAAGCAGGTTTATTTCATGTAAACAGGATTTAAGCACTTCGTTTTTTTGCGTTTTTTTTTTTTTTTTTGCGTGGATGATGCAGAGCATGTGGGAAAGGCAACTGTGTGTAGAGCCGTTCGCACAGTATGTCTGGCACTTAAACACTTTTTACACACACTGTAAACCCGATTAAGTTGGCAAAACTCAAAAAATTTGAGGTAATCAGTTACTTAATTTTTTTAAGTAATGATGTTTCCAATTTTAAGTAAACAGAACTATAAAATTTTGAGTTTGTTGAACTTATTTGCTTGTTGCAAATAAAATAAATTGTTGCTGCTGCTGTTGGGAATCAAACCCGGGTTTTTTGCACGGCAGGCGAAACACTTACCACTGAGCCACCAGTGCTGTGACAGTTACTGTTATTTAAGTACTTACGATTACTTAAAATATCAAAAAGTTCTGAATACTCAAAAAGGTCTATTAATTTGACCTAATTGCAATTATTTAAGTTGGCCGGTAATCACAGTACTCAATGTGTTTTATTACTTTGGGTAGGCGATGTCAAATTTGATATTTGATACTCTCAGGCATTTACTCTGTCCGTTATTTTTTGCCAAGCCATCTTTCTTTCTTTAGCCGATGCAGCCGTATTGCTTTTTTCATTATTATTGGATTGAATTCTTCATATGCGTGCATTAAAACCTCTAACTCCGCCTCTGTGGAGTTTGCCGCTCTCTTTTTTTTCACTTTAATTATTGATTTTGACTCATGAAATCGGCGATCCATTGAAAAAGTCTTTATGTATGCACCATGCACGCGCATTAACTCTGGGTAACCAATAGGAGGTTGATTAAACTTCTCAGATGTTTTGGAACCGACATGCTCATGGTATGCGGGTTTGGGGTAAATCAACCCGGAGGTTACGATTTACCCAATGGTAAGTTAACCCAGCTTTCTGGAATACCCCCCTGACATTTTATTGAATGTTAGGTTTATTATTTTTATTATTATAAATGAATAAAATCATGAATAAAATCTGCTCCATAATTACTGATAATGTGTTACACCTTATAATGTAGAAAATGCATTCAGTATTTGTAAATGGTCTTAAACACCTTTAGTGTACTGGTAACACATTTGCAATACAGTAGTATAGAAGACTGTGTGCACTATATAATATAATAAAGTATATTTTTATTAACCACAAAGTGTATTATTTTAGTATTTGGAATTGGCCAGACGTATAACAGCATGCTACTGTGACAAAGCTGTGGGAGACTCACTTTTTAATTGCTTAAATTGCAAGTTTTAATTGCTTCGTTTGAAAAAAGAGAAGTGTTACTACAGAATATACTGCTATAACATTGATATATCCTTGTACCAATCATTACAGAAAATAATAATAATAAGACATTTTCCATTTGGCAGATACCTTTAGATGCAAACACGGCTGTGGGTTATGTTTACTGAGTTAATTTTTGTTCATGTTCTGCATGGATGTTCCCAAACCATATTTCTGTCACGAGCTAGCCAGACTCATGGGTCTAAATCCATTTCGGAGTTCTCCCCTACATGCTCCGCTCTCAATCACAGCACACCTGTATCAAATCAAGCAATCAACCCTTGGCTTTATAAGCACACCGAGCGTGTCACTTAGCGCCGCAGTGTATACTATAAAAAGCATGAAACAAAGTCAATACTTGGTGTGACAACCCTTTGCTTAATTATTAAAATATAGCCTCAGGTACAATTTGTGCAGTTTTATAAGGTACTTAGCTGCTTAGTTTTACTGAACATCCTGCAAAACCAGCCACAGTTCTGCTGTGGACTTTGTCACACCTGCTTCTTTTTTTCATGCATGCAAAAGTCAGAAGCTTCTTATTATTATTTTTTGTCTGAAAAGTGGTCTTTTACATAATATGCTGCTTTTTCCTGTCCTACAGATATTTTCCTTTAATATTTTCTTCTGGAATACTAATGTTTGGAAATCAGATATTTTCATAGTGACATAAAATTAAGAAATAATATAATAATAATAATAATAATAATAATAATAATAAAACACCTCCTTTCTTTCCCTTTATGTGATTCTTTGTTTCATTCATTAAACATAAATATGGAAACCGCCAGAATTGGCATTTGAAAAAGAAAGCAGGAATGGATAACATTTTGTGAAAGAAATGTCACAGAAACAACTAGGGGTTACAGTGGTTAAAAACTGATCATGTCTTTCAACAAAACAGGCAGTCTTATATCACTTATGCTGTAATAGGTCTTGGGAAGCCTGGAGACTATCCCAGGGGACTCAGGCACAAGGGTACACTGTGGACAGGGTGCCAATTCCTTGGACGGCACACCAGCACACACACAAACACTACTGGCAATTTGAAAATTGCAAATAGCCCACTCTGCATGCCTTTAGGCTGTGGGAGGAAAGTACCTGGAGGAATCCCAGAGGAAACCCACCTAGCACAGGGAGAACTACACACACACACACATGCATCATGCTTTAGGATGATTTTCATTGTCAGAACCATTTAATGTAAAATGGGCGGCTCAAATTACAGAGGGAATAGTAAAAGAGAATCTTGCTTCAGTCTCCGTAAAAAACACTAGAGCTAGGAAGAAATATTGATATTTTTGCAAGACACTGGCTATAAGCACAAGGCACGAACAATGCATGAGTGGTTAAAAACAAAAGGTAAATATTGTACAGTGTTCGAGTCAAAGTCCAGATCTTATTCTCAATGAGAATATGCAATGCTGTTTGAAAATTGCAGTTGATTTGAAGGACCTGATCAAATCTGCCAGAAAGGATGGGTAACATTTAGTCCCAAACAGTGTACAAAGCTTATTGTAAATTCATCCAATAGGCAGTACATAAGGCTGATATTGTGACAACTGACAAGGAATCGTGTCATTGGGTTGATGCAAGCAGCATTTCAGTCAAGTCTTGGGTTTTGATTTGGAAACCAAATCATGTTCATTATCAGTACTTTTACGTGTCAGTTTTTTAGTGTAGTGTAAATAAATTCTGTTCCATGACACCGTGAGCTGATTAAGAAGCATGGCTATAGAGTAAACAGACAGGCAACAGGCTATGAATGTATTTAATGTTTCCCAGATCAGAGTCACAGCATACAGTGTGTAATAATTTCTAAATCAAACAGAAATATCATCTTCTTATTTATATGTTTTCTTTTTTTTAAATAATCATCTATTGAAGTCCATTATTAACACGTTCTTCATCTTATCAGATTTCTGATTTTCAACAAAGAAAGTAAGAACAAGACAACAGGCGCAGGTCGCGAACAATGCAGATCTAATCATTGGAAAGAGTTCTCCCCAAAGGGATTTAATGTGCTTCTTTTGTTTCTTTCATTATTTAAACCACAAACCTGCTAGGATTACCAAATGATAGTCATAAATATGATACAATGCCAGCAGGTGTTTTTGAAAAAGAAAGAAATCTGTCACATTTTGTGGAATAAATGTCTCAAAAACAACTAGGGCAGAGGCAAAAACTGATCACCTTTTAAAATGAAACAGAGGACATCTTACACATTCCCCATGCTGCTCTTTAGATCAAATGCTACAATAAAAGACCCAAGGAGCTGAGGTCTTCATACTGACCTCCCTTACACACATCACCTGAACAGAGTGACTACAGCATCCTGAATCATGTTAGGGCTTTGATAACTGATTATAGTGCAAGTGTAAACATGTCGAACAGATTGATATTAATTCTACATGAAATAATGCAGTTGGTTGTTAATTCCTTAAACTGATATAAAAATAAAAAAAAGAGATGAATGTGATGATGCCTGTGGTCGTCGAATTAACTCGTACCTGTTGTCCTGTTCACAAAGTAAGTATTTCATTCACTCATATAACAAACAAACAAACAAACAAACAAACGAGAAACAGAATATTTACAAATATTTTTGTTGATTTTTTTTCTTACATTGAAAAATGTACAGTTAAGTCCTCTCACTAAATATGATCTTTGCTCAGCATATGCTTTCTGAGAACCCTGCGCTTTGTCAGAAGAAGAATGTCTCCGCTGTTCACAACGTCGTCCTCTAGTGGTTCAGCATACAAAAAAAATAAAGGCAAACTCCATGTTTCTTTTCTCTCATTTTTATGTTTTTTTTTTTTTTTTGTATGCACCTCTTGTCCACTTCCATTCTGGTATGCTTGTTTAGGGTTAGCCATGTTTCCTACCACAAACAGTGATCACATGGGCACACGGGTCCAACAAGGGTCCAGTTATTCACAGTTGTTTTCCATGAAAAAAGTGTTTACATATGTCTTGATGGTTTTGTGTGCCTCTAAATTCGAATCCCATATGAACTGAATACAACATGTTGTTGTCCAGCATACAGGATGTCCAGTATGCTAGTCAGGCAATGCTAAGGACATTTCTATATGTTACAATTCACTGTGCAGCATCAGACATCAGCCTGCTTTCAGGCGTTTCAATCTCAGTGAGCCACAACAGCAGTCTATAAGTTCTTCCACATACAGTATGAGCGTGTAGACAAAAGTGCACAGCTCCACCATGTCACTCTTACAGAACTCAAAATAGGACATAACATTAATATGGCAGTAAACAATAATAGTAAAATGAGATGTTGTCCCCAATTTATTATTATTATTATTTTTTTTTTATATAAGACCAACCTTCTCTGATGGATACATACCTAATCTCATGGGATCATCAGTATCATATACATTGAAATGCTATTGAGATAAAGTAAGGACAAAAGTATATAAGTATAAGTAATAAAGTAAGGTGGACTTGGCTTACTGGTTTGGCCTTTTTGTTTTGCATTGATTGCATGATTGCATTGATGGTTTAATCTGATTCATATTTAATTTAGTGCCCTCCCTTCTCTGTGCTTTTTGTAACCGTAATATATTTAAGGAGTTACACAGTCATGAAATTAATGTTTAGACATTTACTTAACTGAAATTCACTCACAAATGTAAAAAAAAAAAAAAAGATTGACTACATAGAGCAGCTTGCATAATAGTGTACCGGAATGCTGACAAAAAGAGAACAAGAGAGTAATTTTAAAATAACAATAATAAAAAAGCAAAACTCTATGTGTACAAAGGTCTGGTGATATTTTTGGCACTCCTTCCCATTTTAACTTCTTTCTCACCCTTAGAAATGTTGTTTTCACGCACATGTACATGCATGCTCACACACACACCCAGGCTCTCACCCTCCAGAATCCTTGGAATTAGATGCGCAAACAGGAGAAGCAAAAAGAGAAAAGAGAGAAAAACAAGTATAACATGTAAAAACAATAAATAAAATAAAGTCCAAGCATTATTTCACAAGCTTGAAATGGCTACATAAATACATTCATACATACATCATATGTGTAACAACCAGAGGTGGGCAACTTACACAAATTCTGTACTTGAGTAAAAGTAGAGATTCCCTCTGGCAAATGTTATTCGGGTATAAGTAGAAAGCCTTTGATTACTTGTGTACTTGTTAGAACAGATGTACTAACGTTCAAGTATCAAAAATACAGGGCTTGTAAAAAACATCTGTCCCCCCCCCCCCCCTCTCTCTAAATATTATAGTACTGATATTTCTTAGTGGAGTCAAAGTTAGGGATCGTCTAAAAAACTACTCAAGTAAAGTTCAGATATGTGAATTATGTACTTAAGTACATATTAACTCAGTTACCTCCCACCTCTGGGAACAACATCATCTTACTATGACAGTTCACTAGTAGACTGAAGATGAAATACTACCTGCCTTCTACAGGAGCCAAATCTCAAAAAAATAGCACCAATAATGATACATTGATATGAACCCATATCAGAGTAGGACAGACAGTGGACGTAAAGACAGTCGTGTTGCACACAAGAGAGAAACACAGAATTTTTCTATGAGATGATAAAACGGGGATGTCCTTATCAACATTGCATTTATACATAATCAGACTTTGCCACAGATTTTTAAATACTAGTAGAATTACATTTAATTCTATTTATGAAAAATAAGATAAAACGATATGTTTAAGAGTAAGCAGGTTGGCACTTGCACCTTTGTTTTTCCTTTGCCAGATCATTGTTGATGTATTTTGTATCTCTGTATACAGGGGGACCCTATTGGACGTGGCACCGAGATTGCTGGTAAAAAGAACAGAACCACGTGTTTATGTGTATCATTTACTTGTTACACACAATTGGTGTATAAAACTGACTCCCCTGCACATTACACTAGATCACAGAGCATTTGATGAGGACGGAGTAAAAAAAAAAAGTAATATTATTACGTGAGTAAAGACAAAAAGACAAAAAAAAAAACACTAGAGGAAATTGTTGAGAAAGGAAAAGTAGAGCTGATGAATGTAGTCTTTCAGCCTAGTGATGGAAGGGCAAAGAACATCAGAAAACTAGAAAAATCTCTCTCTCTCTCTCTCTCTCTCTCTGAATCGGACAGTCCAATTCTCTCTGGTGGCCTACTGTTTTCCGCTGTGGAATAAAATTCCAAAACAATCATTAATGGACAATGTGTCCTTGCTAAGTGTAGCCTTGTCTCCCCTGAAAAAGCAGCTTGTCCCATGCCAACATTTACAGCTCATACTTGCTGTTCATGTGTATCTACGAGAAGACCACCAGGAGGCCCCGTTGTACTTCTTCACCAGGATGAGAGAGAAAGATGTAGAAGGGACAGGACAAGAGGGCAGTACTATACACGGGTGGTGGAGTGCTGGTGAGGCAGTGTGTTGTTGTGACCGGTGGTGGCAGGAAAGGCGCTGAAGGCGTGGAGCTGCTGCATGCCTGCGATGCTGCTAGGTATCATGGTAATGGTGTTAGGAGTCATAAGAGGAACATCATCTGGTGCCCGCCGTAGTGCCAGAGTGTAGTCTGGTGGACATGCTGGTCGCAGTGGCTCCACGTCACGTTGCTCTGAGCGTTTCATTTGCAGAGACATGAGCTCCTCCTCTTGGCTGTGTGCCAGATCGTTGGCAGGCACGCCACGCTGTGGAGATAGGCGGTGACGCCGTGCCTCATGCCTCCTATCTCGTTTGTAGTAGAGTGCAGCGAATGCCAGGATGTTGAGGAACAGCAGAGATGCACCAACTGCCACTGTGACACTCAACTCAGTGGAGTAGTCACGTGCGTCACTAGGAAACGGGGAAAAACGTGGCCGCTCTGAACCCTCGGGATCTGAATCCGGAGGAAAAGTGGGGTATGGTGGCCGCGTGGCACGGGAATCGGGGCTCTTCCAGTGCGGAGGCCGTGGGGGCAGACGGGTTGTGCTGGGCACGAGGTCTTCTTGCAGGTTGTGCAGATGAGGCACCAGCTCCAGCCAGAATGCCACCTTATTGGCACGGTAGTTATCACGGATACGTGGCTTCAGGCCGATATGCAGGTACTGCTTGTCCTTGGAGTTGAACTTGGTCCAGATGACCTCCTCAAAGCGATTAGGTTTTGTGTGGATGAACTTGGTGTCCTGGGGGACTGGCAGGTTAGGATCACTGATAAAGGTAAACAAAAAATTTTTTAGATATTAAAGTTTGAAACAGACAGTTTCTTTGCATTATACCCTTCAATTTTATTAAGAATCCTTTTTTTTTTTTACCAACTGTAATATAACTGGATTAGAAAAGCCTTTTAATACAGCTCCAAGGTTTCAAAAGAAACAAGAATGTAAGAGTCTAGATATAAAACCATTTAATGTGAATTTACTTTGCAAGACTGTATGATGTAAAAAACATACCCAGTCTTGGCAAAGTTGGTCCAGTAGGTCATGACCACCGCACTGAGCATGACATCGTTCTTGGAGAAGTTGCAGGGGAACAGGTCTGTTGCGCCGATCATGGGGACGCCAAACACGTATGGGATCTCATCCCCATGTGCAGCATCTGCCCATTCAGGCCGCGTCTCTGTTTGGCAGTGGTGATAAAATGTGTAGAAATAGACTGGGGACTGGTAATCTGCATGTAGCTTGGCAGTGGCCACAGCTGGAGCCACCCATTGGTGGTCTGTGAATAATGCCAGCAGGGTCTTACGGCGCATTTCACCATTATCTCGATCTGCCCAGTCTGTGTACATGAATTTGATGGTCTCCCTCAAAATGTCTTTACCTAGAGAAAAACATTTTTATGCAAAAAAGGAAAAAGGACATTATTTTTTCCCCCCATGGTTTTGTTTTCAACTTATGTCCCTGTGTGCTTAATTTCGAGAATTAAAACACATCTTTTAAGGCCTGTGGCTATTACATCCCATCTTGCTATCTCTTTTAAAATAAAGTTACAAAAAAAGCAGCATTTTCCTTGAAAATTATGACAAATTTTTTGACACTCTGCTCTGAGACAGTCTAATATTGTCCTCTGCTGGCAGGACTGTGCAATTGCAGGCAGTACCATGAAGATAGTGCTGACTGAGAGCACAAGTGTAATAATAATAATAATAATAATAATAATAATAATAATAATAATAATAATAATAATAATAAAAATAAATAGGTAGTAGTTATGGTTGCTTGTTCCAAAACATTTTGGCTGCATTTTATAACCACTTAAAAAACAAAAAAGTAGTTAAGGTTTTATAACACTGACCTTCAGGATAAACATAGAGGTTGTCCACAAAGTTGGAGATCGTGTAATCGAAGGCTGCAGCTGAAATCCCCTCCTCACTTTCTGAGCCGCCATCATCTACAAACTTCAGCCCCTCTCCCTGATTCACCCCAATCAAGAGGTCATAATTCAGGAACTCCCCCTAGCGGACACAGTGTGTAAGTTACAGTATTAGGTAAAAAAAAAAAAAAAAAAAATCCAATAACTGGTAAATAAAAAGTCAGAAGTTACTCAGAAACATTGTTTTCCTACTTATATCTATTAAGTCTACAAGACAGAGTGAGGACAGATGTGTCTTGGAATAATATTTTCATTAAATCAAATGTTAATAATCACACAAGTAATTATTTTATATATAAAAAGAATAGTTTTTTTTACATCCACTATTTGACTGGCGTGTAAAGATAAAGAACCATCTGCTTCTTTAACCTGCATGCGCTTTACCTTTTTTTTTTTTCATATTTATGGATGACAACTGAAGGTTTAGAATACAATTGGAAATTTTGCTTTACAAATGGTAATAATTCTTCCTCACATTTTAGTGAAAAAAAAGTGAATATTTTTCAGACTTGAAATGCAAATAATTTCTCTAGTTTTTTTAAGTGAATAATGTTTATTTTATACTTTTTTAGCATTATACTTTAGCATTCTCTGTTAAGTGGCAACAGTTCTCTGTTAAAAAATCGACATAGTGCACAGTCTCCAGTTCAGGAGGCCCTCGGGTTTGCCGAGTTCAACGTTTTCCTTGGTATAACTCATCAGATGGTAACAGGGATTGGGGAAATGCTGAATTATATATATTTTGAGCTCCCTCTCCTCTTACGATATAAGCACATAATCAGAAACTAAAATTACACCGCCTCAGGAGAAAGTCATGCTCACTCTGAAGCTGAACTCTAATGGTATTAACCTGCTGCATGAGAATCTCTGGGTCATCAGGCACCACATCTCCATCCACCACAGGGCCGAAGGCAACGTGATAGCGTGCAGGTTGTATATCTTGATCCACTAGCTCCCTGAAGCTTTTTCTCCTCAGGCAGTCCACCAGATCAGCCGTCTCACTGTATGAGCAGCCAACCTTACGTGCCAGGATCTTGGTGTACTTCAGTGGCTGATAGTTAATGGACCAGCTGGAGATGGCTGAACCGCTTTGGGCAATAGCCCTTTGGAAAAGACCTGCCATGACACACACAGTATAAGCCATGAGTTATCAGTAATCAAAATATTGAAGGTTTAGTAAGTGCAACATTTTAACATGAGCTAAGATTGTCTTGTGTTCTCTCTTTCACTGCTTGCATATGCTTGCCCTAATGCACTCGAAGTAGTTCAGGATTCTTTTAGTATAATTTTGTATAGTCTCTTGTAGCTCTGTGTTGTTATGTAGCACCATGGTCCTGGAGGAACGTTGTTTCGTTTCACTGTGTACTGTACTTACTGCATAGGGTTAAAATGATAATAAAAGCCACTTTGATTTTCACTATGTGTACTTTTACTACTAATAATTTCTGTTAAATGTGACATTCTGAGATCATTACAAGGCTATCTGTTTCACTCTGAATGATGCCCTAAACAGTAATAATGATTTGGAGAAATGTACAGTGAGTGAAAAACAAAGCCGTGATGGGTGATCCACAATAATTTTTTCATCAGCTATAATGGAGGTACAAAATTATGATGTAATGTGATTTTGCCAGTTTACTGGTCCCAGTACACTCGTTAGACTCAAATTGTCCCATGGAATGTTATTCTATTAGCTGTTAACATTAGGAATCACCCCAGCAGATCATCGAATCTGCACGATTAGATTTTTTCTATCAGATGTCCTTCCTGGTGCAACCCCACTCTTGAGGCAAACATGGGTTTACAGTATGTATTTATATATAGCAGTCTTAAAAACACAATATCAAATATAGTATGTTATTTCTGATGGATGAAGAAAGATGAAAATGTCATGAAAAATACAACTAGACAATTTTTAGACATAAAGACACACAAATGCCATAAGCAGACTTCAGAAAGAAAAAAAAATATGGGCGGTAAGTCAGCTTCAGGTTCTGGGAATGTTTTTTTAAATAACCTTCTTAATCAAGACACATGCAGGTAACTTTCCATGTACATCAGAAAAAATTCTCAAATGGGTTAGCAGATATGGCACATTAGTGTTACAGAGTGCAGGAAACCTAACAGGACAGTAGGAAAGTAGGAATTATAGAATATGAATAATTTCAATGTTTGCTTCTTTCTCATGTTGTTTAATTCTCATAGAATGTGAGAGATATTCCAAGTGATGGTACTTAAGTTTCTCCTAATCTGCCCTGGTCTTTTGCATTATTTCATACTCACACACACACACACACACACACACACACACACACACACACACACACACACACACACACACACACACACACACAGAGGCAAAATACAATAAAATACTTGTGCAAATATTTGTACTCAGTGTGCAAGTCCAGGTTGTTAATTTGGGTGAGTTTCAAGTCAGCAGCCTGACCAAGTACTATGGAGTCTCTAAACCTTTATAGTGGTTTCCCTGTTCCACAACAACCACTTAAATTATAACAAGACAGTTTATTAGCTAATTAGTTAAATCAAATGTGCTAGGAGCTGAAGCAACATGCTGGGCAGCAAAAGGAACCAGTGCTCTAAAATAACATGAGAGAAGAAAAGAAATATGTAAAAAAAAAAAAAAAGTCTTTTTTTTTTTTTTTAAATCTTGCAGAATTTGAGCTTTTTTTTTTTTTTCATTTTTACAAAGAATAAACAATAATGAAGTATATTATGTCTGGGATAACCCCTGGCGTTCTGTGTCCATGGACTGTTTGTTGTTGTGTGCTTCAAGGACTCTTATTTTGACTTAGATGTTGAGTCTTGTCACACTGTCTAGTCACACTGCCTGTCGTCTGTCCTCAGGTGTTAGTAATCTCTAGTATCACAGGAGCTTCATGGATCCAAGCAAACAAGCAATGAGCATGATGGATCCTTGGATCCAAGCAAACTAGCAAACAAGTGCAGAAAGAAAGATGTGAATGAAGCACTGGCTGTCTTACAGAGTTAAAGTAGAAACAGTGTGCGAGGCAGGAGTAGAATTTCGAGAATCACCCGAAGACCTGGTGATATTGTGGCTAGAGCTCAGCAACAAGAATGTGGAAGTGAGGAGCGGGCGTGTGTAGAATGCAAAGCATGAGCAGCCTCGTTGTCTGTTAACGTCTGTTATATGGCTTCCCTCTCTGGGTGAGAAAGGGTGTAAAGATGCCTCCTTTGTGTTGTGGTGCCTGGAGGGGACCGATAGCACAGTCATAAGGGCAATGAGGAGGTAGCGAGTTGGCGCATGACTTGCTAAACATTTGTCAAAGACAGGAACCTTGGATATACAGGGGACGGAATTTTGAGCTGTGAAACCATTGATGGTGAGATTCAATTCTGGTCCGCTCCGGAGTGCACTAGGGCATGCATGGTTTAGGACTGAATATTGTGAGCCAGGGTCACAGAAAAGCATGATCAATGATTTGGGAATGAGCTGGGTTCTGTCAACACCCCAGAACTATGAGGAGCCCAGCCTTTTAGTGGGCTGTTCTGCATGACGTGACTGGTTTGGCTGCAGTAAAAGCAGATGATATGTCCTTTCATGGAGTTTACCTGTATAAGTTCAAGAGGAGTCTCAGGAAAGGCTCGGGTGGATACTGGTGCAGTTGGTCTGAGACCCCAATAAACTTTGTATCCGTTTATGGGTGTTGATGCATGTTGCCAGACAAATAGGTTCCTGAAGACTAGATGGGAGCTCTCAAGCTGCTAGCTCATCCTTAACTAGGTCCAAAAGTCCATGAAGTAGCAAGTTAAACCATGCCTGATCATCCCAGCCAAATGAGGGAGCTAGAGTTTGAAAATCACTGGCGTGGTGGAAGACAGAATGAGATCCCTGACATAGCTTCAGTATCTGACTCGCTGCCTAGTGCCCCTTGAACAAACAATCAAAAACCATCTGCATTTCATCTGTGAATGTCTTGTATGTGTAGAAGCAACAGACCTGATATAGGTGACTATTATGGCAGACCTCTTACTATCTGCCACCCTTGCACCCAACTAAGTTGAGCAAAAGCATGTGTTCAGCACCACGGTCAGCTCCACCTCGTGCACAGAAGGGGCAGGGCACCTCAACTCACCACAGCAGGCAGCGGATCAGCACCCTATAAAAGGATCAGTCAACCCCAGACTGGTGAGTATAATGTTCAGGGTGCAAGACTCACAGTCCTTCTTCTCTACACTCTCTTTTGCAGAAGGATACCTGACAGAATGCAAGACTACTCAACAAGGCATAGGAGAAGGGTCAAACCTAAATATTTTGTTTGTGTGTGTCTGTCAGGGATTGTGATAACACAGGAAGGCGATCAAACTTTGCAGGCAGTCGCCTAGCCATCCGGCATGAGGTAATAATGCAGACTGTGCTGGAAAGAGGAGCGAAGACCCACAAAGCCCCCTGGAAGGAGACTGGGAGAGCAGTGCAGCTGAGCTGGGCAGACTCCTGGCTCCTGGCTCCCGTGTTCAGACAGATATATTTTCAGATTTATGTCCATGCACTTTGTTAGTGTTTAGTGTTGCTGCTTTTAAATGGTTTGATATAGAAACTAATGCTAGGAGTAGTCTTTAGATAATGCAATTATCAATTGCAAATTTTTGCCTAAGTTGTAGATTCCCTAATTAACTTGCCAAAAGCACTGTGAATGTATGTGAGTTGAGTTGAACCTAGGTGTAGGTACATTTCTGGCATCAATTTTACATGAGAAAATAAGTGAGAATAATGATTAACTAAAATTTGGATACGTTTTTCAATACATTCACTGGGTTTGCATATACCTATCTTTAAATTATATTACAGCTGAGTATATTTTTAACACGGGTAACTGAACAAAGCTAAGCTGACATGATTGGCATCTCCATAGAGAAAACTTGTCAAGGCTTACCTTCTGTGACTGACAGGTCAGGGTGTGGTGAAGATGATGGTGAGGATGAGAATGTTAGGAACGAAGATGGACACTTTTTTGGACAATGGAGAAGAGTAGAGTGTGACAGCATGGAGACACAAACACAGCAGTGACAATAAGTGTAATGATTGTGAGTGGTTAAAAAACAAAACTGTTAGGTAATTAAACGGATAACAGAGACACCTACATCAAAACATGACAAACAGGCTAAGGTCAAGATATATTAGAAGTTTGCACATCTAAAACCACATGGAGACTACATATCAGGCATTAAAGGACAGCTAATACACTTACCAGCCACTTTATTAGGGACACCTTGCCAGTACTGGGTTGGACCCCTTTCCCTACAAACTGCCTTAATTCATTGTGTCACAGATTACTTAAATCACCTTCCTTCCTCATGCTGACGCTTAGTTGGAACTTTGGCAGATCGTCTTAATAAATAAATTGTCTAAATACATTGACTGGTGCCATGTGATCGGCTGATTAGATATTTGTGTTAACAAGAAGTTGACCAGGTGTACCTAATATAGTGGCTGATGAGGGTATATTTCAGTATGATCCATTGTAAATCTGAAATATGAGACATTTCTAGCTTAAGTTAAAATACTACAGTATGTGCTGGCAATAAAATATTTAATTAAAGATTCTCCAAACGAGTTATGTCTCAAAATAATGAAAAGGATTCTTGAAAGCGTATGTTCTAACATAACTGAAAGAGAGTTTGTAAAATCTCATACACCTAATGAACAAAACAAATGCTTAGATTTTTTTTTCTTATTTGACATATTTGGGCCACTATTGTATTCAGAAAGGTTTCTGAAGCATCTCATCATTTCTAATCCGCAGTATTTCTGATATGCAATTACGCATGTTCGAAGTAAGTTCTAGTTTTACTCTTCAAATATTTTACTCTCTATTTTACTTATCCTACTCCTTTACATAATTTACAACACACTTCCACCTCACAACTGATCAGATGTCAGACACAAAGTCGTACCTTCAGAGTGATGGGAGAGGATTAGCAGGTTGATGCAGGTGGCTCCAGCTCCTGAGCCGAAGATGGTAATGCGCTCTGGATCGCCTCCAAAATGGCCAATATTCTCATTTAGCCAGCGCAGCGCCTGGATCTGGTCCAGCAGCCCATAGTTCCCTTTAGCAGACTGATCTCCGGTACTGAGAAACCCTGTGGAAGAGTGAAACAAAACAATGGCATTAATTTGCCAAAATTACTGTTGTTGAAACATTAGTTCTAAACTTGGTTAAGGGAAGCTTGGTTAAGGGGGACAATCACAGATATTTTTGTTTCCTTCAAAATCCATGCATGAAGTCATCCAAAGTCTTCATTTTGCTTGACAGTAACAAAAGCAGTACTAATGTACAGTACATGAGTGGAATGAGACTAAATATCAGAGAGGGGAAAAAGGACATAGAAAGAGGAGGCAATCAGAGAGCAAAAAAGAAATAAAAGAGTGAATGAGAAAGATTAGAAAGGAAAAAAGAAATGGGAAGGACAAACAGAAGTCTTTTCAAACAGAATTCATGTGATCAGACGACCCCCTCAATATTGTGCTTTTTCTCTCATTTTGTTATTTCCACAGAACAAACACTCTCAGCCATTTTAAGAGAAGGCATCGCGTTTACCACAACAGCATTCTATTAAGGACTAAGTGTAAGGAGTATCACATTCTTTGGAAATACCGTGCATACTGTCGCTTTCAGAATAACAATGGAAAATGAACTGAGTGTTAGGGTGCTATCAGTGCACATTGACATCACTCAACAAACGCAGTTCTCACAGGAGCTCTATGTCTGAGCTGAGTTTAAGTCCCACTTTCATGCTCTAGGATTGGATTCTATTTCAGAGCTATGATGAACTAACCAAACATAGACGTAGACAAATTGTTCCAATCATAACGCAGAAGGTGGGATTTGCAGAGAAAAGTTGTTTTTTTACCTCGTATAGAAGGCATCTATCTTATTCAGTTGATCAGTCTAACTCTCAGCAGATTTTTCAGTATATTGTTCTTAATGCACTACAACTTCAGCACTACTTACTGTAAGTGTGGTGAGTACGCCTGATTTACTCTGTATAAAATATCTGTGTTCGCTGCTTACAGTTTACTGATGTTTAACTATCCCGACAGCCTGTCGCTCTCATCACACCTCTCAACATGTCACATCCCCGTTTTGTGATGAGAGGCTGTCCCATTTCACACAGATCTCATCTCACCCCTGTCACTATCGTGGCTTCGGATTAAAGGAAAATCATCACAGGTCCCTGATTCCTCCTTGGAATCATTCATGCTGTGCCAAAACAATGGTACAATATTCCCACCTTGAACCAGCGATGTGTATGGGGCTATATATTGAATGAGAAAGGAAATGAGAGCAGGAAAGGAAAAATGAGAGAGGGGATCTGAGAGAGAAAGAATGAATGAGAGAAGGAATCAAAAAGGGAAAATAGAATGGGAGGGGATTTGAGGGTGAAAGATTGAGTGAGAGAGGGAAAGAGATAACAGGAGCAAAAAATAATAAGAAAGGGAATGAGAAAGAAGTTGGATTGAGAAAGTGAATGAAAGTGGGAACAAACAAATACAAGAAGATCCAAGAAAGAAATAGGGAGTGAGAGAGGAAAAGAGCAAATTGGAAAGGTGAAGAGAGGAAACGAGGGAATGTGAGAGGGAAAAGGACACTTAGATAAGGATATATAGGGTGATTAAGAGTGGAGAGCAGAGAGAAAAGGAAGGAATGGGAGAGACAGGTAGAGTGCAAAAAGGACTGGCAATGGGAAAGAGGGAATGAGAAAGCGGCTCTGAGAGTGGACGTGTGAATGAGTGAAGTGAAGAGAACGGTAAAGAGTGAATGAGTGAATTAGGGAGGGGATATGATAATTTAAAATTGGATAAGACAGGGGATCTGAGAAGGGAAGAGGGGATAAGAGGGCAAAATGGAATAAGAAATGGAATGGAAGAAAGAAAAAGAGTGGAAAAGAGGGAATAAGAGTGGAAATTAGAGTGGGATGAAAGACGGTGTGAGACGGAACGGGGTTGTGCTGGATATTTTGAGCAGAGATGAAGAAACTGTTTCATCTGACTCTAGTAACTATGATTAAAGCCTGACTCTGCACACACACACACGCACACACACGCACGCACACACGCACACACATGCACACACACGCACACACGCACACACATGCACACACATACACACACACGCACTTTCTCAATTTTCAAGAATGCACTGCAGTGCACTAATCCTAGATGCTATAATAGCTAAGAAAAGATGCTTTTCTCTCACGTTAAATGTTTCTCATTAACAATTACACAGAAAATATAATGAAGAAAAAAAATTAAAAAAAAGAAAGAAGGAACACCCGTGTCACACCCATACTGAGTTTAAATATGAATACAGATGCATACATTTGAAGCACTAAGCTTACTGAAAGCACTAAATTAAAAAAGATCTGAAACGGTGGAATTAAATACATTAGTATGGTAATAATGATATTAAGTATTTGCTACAAGTGATGACAGGCTATCGATTATTAGGTTCTTGAATTATTTCCCTACATATCTCTTTTCTACTTTATCACATCTGCTCCAGGTAATCCGGGATAAGAAAGGAATACATCATGGCAGCTTATGTGGCTATAGAGAAATAATCAATGAAGGGATGGTGTGATACAACACAATACAAAGCGGATTTATTGTTATCATAACCGAACATTCCGGAAGAAGGGGCTCATTCTTCTGTCGCAATTTGGCAACACTTACAATGTTATTTCCTGTTATCAGTTAATTTATAGGAGATATATAAAATCATTACCTTATCATTTTTATCATTACATATTCAATTACTCTCTATCTGTCTCATGATGCTGATGGGAAAAAGGGCAGCTTGTCATATAACTGAAAAACTATAAAGTGCAAAGTGCATGTCCTTTAATATGGTAGAAAATGTAAAGGGCCAAATTTATCTCAAAGTGCTGATGTTGACTGAAGTCACAACACTTAAAGGGCACCTTATTATGCAAAACACACTTTTTAGCCATTCACACTGAAATGGTTCTGCAGTGTGTGTGTGTGTGTGTGTGTGTGTGTGTGTGTGTGTGTGTGTGTGTGTGTGTGTGTGTTCAAACACAAAATGTGAAAAAAAGCATTCCTTGCATATTGCTCCTTCTTTTTGTGTTGGATAAGGAAATCGGGTTTCCTCCAGTGTGACCTCATATAAGACGATACCCCTCCCTCTGCTTGTTGTTCAGCTCTGCTGCGCTCTGATGGTGCTGGCATTTTACATAAACACTAAAATGCTGCATTCAAAGATCATGTAAAGGCAGATATTCAAAGTGCAACTACAGGCATATTATCAGGTGTGTTAACTGAAAGAAATGGCAATCATGTATAATTGTTGTGAAAAACAAAATCCTAAATCCTTTTATTTTATATACACTTATTTATTATTTATCTTTTATACTATTCGGTTTTTATCTCTCTTCTTTTTATTTAAAATGTATATATATATATACACACAGTATTTGCTTTTTTATCTACTCCAGTTATTTTCCTGTGCCTTATTTCTAAGCTTTGGTAATATGAATATAAATATTTGTCATGACAATAAAGCAACTTCGAATCTTGAATCTTGAAATGGAGACTTTGGCTATATATGTGATTTTGTAATGTGTTTGGGTGCAAATTTCTTCTCCAGAGTCCTGGACAGATTACATAATGTCATACCCTACTGGAAATTTACATCTACTGGAAATTTACCACCATAGATTTCAAGTGGATTTTGCCATTATAATGTCACACAAAACATGATAAATAGAATACAAGTATCCCTAAACTCACATCTACACAATAATAACTGTAATGTCATCTGTGTATTCATCTGTGTATGTGTGTTTCTGCAACATATTTTGTTGTTAGCCAATGTGTGAGCGGGTATGCTAATCTGAAAACTGTGTGTGTGTGTGTGTGTGTGTGTGTGTGTGTGTGTGTGTGTGTGTGTGTGTGTGTGTGTGTGTGTGTGTCGCGTGTGTGCACTTAGGGAAGTAGAACTGGAAGAAGTCCAGTTCTACATCACATCAAGATAATTATAGGTTTGTGTTGTTTGTTGTTGTTGTTGTTGTTGTGTGTGTGTGTGTGTGTGTGTGTGTGTGTGTGTGTGTGTGTGTGTGTGTGTGTGTGTATTAAAGGAGAGAGTCCAGTTCTGCATCACGTTTCCATAATTATAGCTGGTGTGTGTGTGTGTATGTGTTTGAGTGAATGGATGGGTGGAGTGAAAATTTTTAACTCTCACTTTTCACTACCATGATTCCGACTGTGCTAGCAGGGACAAGACACACATATCAGCCCTTATCCGCATCTCATCTGTATTTAAGCTGTGTGTTTGGCCTTAGAGTAAGAGCAAAGGAGATCAAACCACTATGAGAGACTCATTCTGCTCTCTGGACCAAAAGGACAATTAAAAATCAGAGGTTGATGTTCACTCGCCTTTAATCCAGGAGTGGACATAGTGTCAGGGGCACAACGAGATCTGGGTGTGCAAAGGAGATCTGTCGTGTTGCGAGCTGTGAAGAGTGTGACACACCGTCAGGAGGCTTAACCAACGGTAAACTGTTATCAGCGAACACACAGATATTTTTTACAGAGTAAATCAGTGCTAATCATTGCACCTAATTAGTGCTAAAGCTATCATGCATTAAAAACAATAAACTGAAACATCAGCTGAGATTGAGACCGATCAGTAGTGTCAGACGTTTATTTCTGGTTTGCATGGACATGATGAGAGTGAGCACTGAAACAACACAAACATGTGTCC
This sequence comes from Clarias macrocephalus, assembly GCA_011419295.1. Lineage (NCBI taxonomy): Eukaryota > Metazoa > Chordata > Actinopteri > Siluriformes > Clariidae > Clarias > Clarias macrocephalus. Next base: position 54,954 of record JAAGKR010001917.1, read on the forward strand.
ATTATGAGTATTACAGGCAGGCAGATGGCAGCCTTACCTAAAGCAACTGGCTTTCTCTTGCATTTTACCTCGCAAACGTATCTACTTTGAACTAAATTGATAAAGTGCAGCTGTTTAAATGGCTAACATTAACAACATCTTGAGTTGGCCCATTGTAGTTTTTAATTATGTCATTTTCCTTTTTATGCATCAACAAACTCAGTATGGGCTTGATGTTATCCAGTTTTTAAACTATGCATATCTCCAGTAGTTTCAGTAAAAAACTGTTAGGATGGTCTCACAAATGGTGCTACAGAAATGTTTGTTCTGTCATTGGTAGACTGCAAGTTCAGATCCTGACAATGCCACAGCCATCCATGGCTAGGAGTCAAGAGAGCATCACTGGATAGTTAGCTTGTGGGATTGGAATTTACAAAACTTAATAATAAAAGGTGCTTGGGGAACAAAAAAAGTAGGCCTATTGACTTTATATTGTATTATTGTGTATAAGTGACGTTAGGTATGCTTGTATTTTATTTATCATGTTGTGTGTGAAAATTTGTTGAAATCTACGTTGGTTAATTAGCAGTGGCCAGAGAGTGCGATATTGTGTAATTTGACCCTGAATCTGGAAAACAAAGTTGCACCGAAACAGATGACAAAACGTTGATGATGTGTCGCCAAAGTCCATACTCCATACTCCATAAACAGGGTAAATGAACACTTTTTATCCTTTTTTTTCGTATTTTTTCAAAACACCCTTTACATGATTACCATTTCCCTGTATGTAGTTTGTTGTATCTCCTGCTCACATGTTAACACACATAATGATATACACGTAATTTCACTTTGAATGTCTGCCTTTAAACAAGCTTTGTGCTCAATCTTTTCCCGGGTACACCATGGCCTTTACAGTACATACCCCAGCAGGTAAAAATCAGTTAGGCTTAGATCTGGGTTCTCAGATCGTTCTACAGGTGATCAGTTCAACTGCAGATCCAATTATCCCCATGGCATGGAGACCTTCACACCCTGTGCTGTGGATATCTGGTATGAAACTGCATCCTGTACTCTCCACCCCAGGAGGTGGCAGTAGTTTGTGCTTAAAATTGAAGAAAGTAATAAAGATGCAGTAGGTGGAAAACATTACAGCATTTAATAATATAATAACTAGCGTATGGTCCTTAAAAAGATTCAAGACATTAATCTTGCAACTAAATGGTGTATGGAAATATAAACATGTTTGTTATTCGTAATTAGTTGTGGTCCCAGCAGGCCTGAGACTATGTATAATCCCATACCAATCTCTCTCTCTCTCTCTCTCCCCTCTATTACTCCTGTTCCCTGCTTTCTCGCTCCCTGTGTTGCCCTCCCAGCATGGGTAATGGGGGGTGAAATGGGGGTGACAACAAGCAATTGTAGTCAGATTCAGCATGATGGAAGACACACACACACACACACACACACACACACACACACACACACACACACACACACACACACACACACACACACACACACACACACACACACACACACACACACACACACAGATCCTGGGTCCTATTTTAATATTAAAGTATGAAAGTTTGACAGCAGACTTCCACAATACATAATCATGTGCTCAAGTGTGTGCGTGCGTGTGTTCGAACGTGCGTGTGTGTGTGTACATGTAACATCACCCACACATTTGCACCCTGCTGAACAGCACAGCGCCCACTCCAGTCTCATCTCAGTAAGCCGCTTCACCCACCACATGTCCTTCTTTATTAACAACTTAATTAAATTCAGATGCAAACAACCAGCCCAGAAATAAATCTCAGTTTGGACGTCACTGCCAGCACTTCAACTTTATAACTATCACGATGGTCATGATTCTGTTTGCACTATAAAACAAAAATAAACTGAAAGTTCATCATAGATACATTTTTATGTCTTCTCCATTTCACTGCACTTCACTACATTGTTAACAGATTTTCTGGTTATTTCATAATTCCCCAAGTAATTACATCTACATGGGATATTATATGTTCATTGTGACTTTATTCAGAATGAGAGCTCAAATCTGTTTTTGGCATATCTAATTTGGGCAGTAAGGACTTTCTATGGTCTCATCAGTTACGTTGTTAAACAAAATAATCTTCAGTAAGTACATTTATGTGGATTCTACTATTTTACTAATGATACCAGAATAATAGCCCAATAGGAATACAAATGGGTTATGTACACACCTCAATGTGGAATGATTTCGATGTGATCCATCTCAATCGGAAATAAATTTTCAGTGGGAATAGGGTGTTTCTAAACCTTTAAGAACCTGTTCAACAGGAAAATATTGGTCATGTAAACACTTGATCTGATTCTCTCTTGAAATAAGTCAATTCTTTCAGCACACATTTTCCCCATATGAGGGTAACATCCACTGGATCTTTGGCAGAGGAAGGGTCAATGATTGGGTTGCCATTTCACATTAAACCAATCATACAGTAGATGAATTCTTGTAACCAGTCACAACTTGGAATCTCTAATCATCATGATTGAAGAAATATTGACTATGAAAAGGTAACAAGAAACTGCAAAAGTAGCAAATTTTTAGCTTTATCCTGTGCTGCACTATTCTGCATCAACAAGTGTAGAAATTTGACTACAGTCTAATTGCATTTGTGAAACTTGCAATTCGTCTTAAAATACATTTTCTATTCACCCTAATGTGTGATATCAAATATGGTATATTAAACTCCAAATTACTGATGACACAGAATATCTTAAAACAAAATATTCTTCTGTTGTATGGATATGCTAAATTGCCCTTATGTGTAAATGTGTGTGAATGCATGGTATCCTGCAATGGACTGGCATCCCAATCGTTGGCTAAATTCCCCAAATTATTGAATATTTTAGTAACAAACTTATCTATAGCAAGAATTACTTGTGAACACAGACAGACAGACTTTGTAAAGTGAGTTAAGGCTTGGCACCCTTGTTGAAGGGCACAATGGCAGTAACCATCAAATAGGATCAATCCTAAACACTACAGAGTCATGGGCCACAGCACAGCAGTTCACGGACCACTGAGTTACTGTTCCGCTAGGAACACTTCACAAATGTCATCCTTAAATTAGCCTGCATAGCTGTGCTCATAGACAGCATATACTATAAAATTGTACAACCGGTACATACATGTTTCAACTGATAAAAAGGAAACAAATTATATCATCCTCAGTGTAATTCCTGCAGTTTACTGTGGAGTATCATTTCAATTCAAACAAGTGCTTTTTCTGTAAGCCGTTTTTGTCTCTGTAAAGGGAAAATGGGACAAAATGTGTGTTTCTAGGTTGCAGTATGCGGAACACCTGTCTAACTGTAGTAGAGACACACAACCGTGCCTGCATTTGATTAGAAATTCCACAGTTCTTAGTGCAGCATTTGGTTAATCCAGAGCAGCCGCTTTGCATGCACTTACTATTTCTTATATGCTTTTAACACCTTTTAGGCATAAAGTGTAATAATACAAAAATAAAATAAAAGTAATTATTAAGAAGACTACATTGTAGTCAGGCGATAATTCAGGATTTATATAAATGGTAAATGGAGCTGGGATCTGGTTTTACAATTTGATGCAAATGTAAATCATATTGGACCATAATGGTTATAATGAGAAAGATTATTTAACTCCGTTTCATTGTGCCTAATGGCGATATAAAATAATTTGAAAGATCACATATGGTATGCCTTTGTACAGAAAGACTTACAGGTTTCCAAAAATGTGTGAAACACAACTTTGATTTTCTTTCTGTTTTAGTTCGTTTTGTAAACTGACCATTGATGCAAATCCAGCTTTTAATTTATCCTTCCTGTAAAAAGTAGTTCCATGTGAATGGTTTAACACATGCATGTAAAAATCGGGAGGTAACTGTTGGAACACCTCCACAGTAAATAAACGGTATCTGCTGTCTCTTCACTCCCTCAGAAAATGGGTGTAAAAAGAGAGTTTGGTGTTCTTGGCATGACTTGCTTTTTAACATGCAATAGGCCTCTAATGTTCAACTCACAATATACATCTGTTGACGACTGGGCAGTGCTGGACCCCGTGCCAGAGGAGGATCTTTTAACAAATGACCAATATTTTCCCCATCACAAATAATAAACAAATAATGGGCGAATAAATACAGAAATATTGAGTAATATTAAGGAATGTATTTTTTTGCCTTTCTACACACACTAGAATCCCATATGACTGTCCAAGTAAAAAAAAAAAAAAAATTAATTAAAAATCCTAATAAGTGACCTTCATGTGTAAATGCAGTTGTTGCTGTTCTGTGTAATTTGTCTAATTGTATTTTATTTTCCTTTCCATTTCTTTTCACTTTTTCTCTTTATTAGCACCTGAAAACTACTGAATGTAATCAATGTTTTCAAATCAGAAAAAAAAGTTATGAAAAATAATCTGGGCATGAGACACTTGCAACAAAATAGGAGTTGGTAAGGCCTTAAGTTGGTCTTCGGTGCCCGTGAACAGCTATTGTGCTATCATATGACTAACACATTACTAAATAACTCAATTTACAGCACTCCTAGCTGTCTTCTCTTTCCCTTTGGAGGTCCACTGGAGCTGAACCAAGAACATGCTGAGAAAATCACATCTAATACAAATCTATTTTTTGCAGTGCAATTAAAATATGCAAATACTATGATAAAACAACACATTTCATCGGAGCAGCAGTAATTGTGGCAGTTTTTGCTGACTGTGGAGAATATTTGAATGTATCTGTCAGATAAAAGGGCAAGCACATCCATACCCACTAAATAAAGAGGGCTCAGGAGGATTTGGGCGAGTACGTGAGAGAGGCTTATCAGTTGATCTGCACAAGATGCATGAGGTCGAATGATTGGCCATGAGGTTTGTAAATGCCTAGCATTTACCAATGGCCACTAAATAAACAACTCTGGTACAGTATAACTGAAACTCAGCATTTCATGGCCACACTCTCTTGGAAGATGCATGCTGATGTCTTTAATGAAAAATGGAAACCAATAATTACCATTTTAACTGACTAAACTATACTTGAATGAAAGTATTGCCCTACAATCTACAATTGCCTTACAATCTTTTATGCTTTAACAACAAGAACAACAAGGGGAGCTCTGGGGGAGCTCAGTGGTTAAGGCATTGGACTATGGTTTGGAAAGTCCCAAGTTCCAAGTGAAAATCCCTTGACTGCCAAGTTGTCCGTATTGGGCTTTTGAGCAAGATCCTTAACCCTCAACTACTTACATGTATAATGAAATTCAAATGTAAGTTACTCTGGATAGGGTGTCTACTGAACGTTAACATTTTTAATAAAATGTTGGGCCAACATAAGCCACAATAAAAAATAAAAAATAAAAAAAAACTTCATTGCACAGATTCAAGTCTCAGGGAAAAGTACTGGAGGGACAAAGACTCTTCTTCCAATATTTTTTTTTTTTTAGTGTTTCATAGGATCGAGAACTGGTGACTGCACAGACAATAACAATTTATTGTGAATTTACACCATTTTCACACTGATCAAGACATTTTTTGAGCCCTTGTGGATTGTGGATGGGGACACTGTCATCCTGGAAGAGAGAAAATGTTTCATCAAATTGTAAGGATGATCAGTCAGAACAACTTGTGTAGGTTCTCACCTTAATGTCTTAAGCGCGTTTATCCTGAAAGTGTTGAATAAAAAAAGGAAAATTCTGTTAAAAGTCAAGGTCTGGGGAATAACAGTGTGTTCAAGAGAAGAGAGTGATGTTGGAAAGAAAAGAACACTTTTCTAAAAGACAGCCCAGAGAGAGGAAAAGTGGTTTCTTTCAAAAGTGCTGCATTGAATGAGACAATCCCAGGTAGACAAAGAGCTAAAACGTACTTGCAAACAGTCAAATACTAAGTGTTTTTATGACCTCTGTCTTCATCAGAGTCCCCACAGAACATTCTTGTTCAGCCAAGAGGCAGGTCACAGTAATCACACTAACAGTGTCCCCAGTGTTGTAACAGAAAAACACTTGTCATGACTTGGAACAATTCAGATGAAATAACACTCATCATTTAGCACTTGAGGGCCAGAGTCTTTCTATTTCATCATATCTATGAACTGTGGTCCATGCCCATTGGAAAGGTCAAATCACAGGGAGTCACAGCAAACCCCAATATATATGCAAAGCAAAAAAAAAAAAAAAAAAAAAAATCTATATATATATACAAGTAACTAATGGAAATAACTAACTTATGGAAATAATAATCATAAAAAAACACTGTTTAGATATACTATACCTCAGGTGATGCACAAACATGGACACATCCTCAGTAATGTTACATGGAGACATTAGGTCATGTGAGTCTTCAACACATTATACAACCCCAACCAGGTGACCCAACCATGGGTGATATTGTATCAATATCACCTAGTAGTGGTAGTGACAGGGACACTACCGCCCCAATTCTTTGCATTCTTCATTCAGAAAAACCCTAAGGCTTTCTCTCCTGCCTCTTACTTGGAACTAATGGTTCTCATAGTACTTGGCCATCCATAAAGGCTTTGATTGTTATTTGCCTTGTTTCTGGTTTGCTGATGTTCTCCCAGGGCAATTTCTCTGCTGATTTCACCAACACATTCATTGTGAGGGCAAAAGGAACATCACTGAAATGAAGCAGCTGGTGATTATCCCCACTTCCAGTTGGTGCCAATTAGATGCCTGAAGTTTGACACAGAGCAATGAGATTAACGAGATCTTGGGAGCACCATCAATGATGTCCATGAGGGTCCCTTTTTTGAGTATCAAACCAACTTCAGCACACCTCCATTCTAGAGGTAGTCCATTCTAGTGAGGTAGATACTGATGGAATCTATGGAGTAGGCCAAGGGCCATGAAGGGGTTGGCAAGGAATGTAGTTCTTTTCCTGCCCTATCTCTCTTGGCCTCTTTCTTTCTGTTCAGCTCTATGTCTTGTTCCGGAGAATTATCTGAATGTCTGGCAAAGCAGACCTCTCGATTTCTCCTGCCTCCTTAATTTGTTTTTCTTTTTTTCTGGAAATTTCATGTCCTTCCTAATTGTCTAGCTTGGGTGCCTCCGTGGCTCCTGTGATGATGACATTGATGGTTGTCATTGTTCTACTTCCCCATGCAGTCCTATTTCAGATCCACATCTTTATCAATCTGAGGCATTTTGTCCTCTTGCCGGCTGGCTTGGGGCCAGTGAATCCTTGGTTGAGTCAGTGGAGAATTAATAATGGACGCTGGCAACACTTAAAGTCTCTGGGCACTGGAGGTTACCTCCTGGTCTGGCCCTTCTGTGTCTCACCAGAATTGATTTTTGAGTATGTCAACAGCGATAAAAAATAGCTGTCATTCCTCTTAATATTGACAGATGTATTTACTTGCTAAGCTTGATATCCACCATACATGAAACATATAGGATTTTGTTGGAGATCATTCATTCATTCATCATGTAAAACGTCAGGGTTTAATTCCCATGTATAGCATCATGTACATTCAGGTTTCAATTCCTGGCCAGGCTCAATTCCCGTCTCTGTGTGCATGGAGTTTGCATGTTCTCCCCGTGCTTGGTGGGTTTCCTCCGGGTACTCTGGTTTCCTCCCACAGTCCAAAGACATATAGATTAGGCTGATTGCCGTTCCCAAATTACCCATAGTGTGTGAGTGTGTGTGCGTGTGTGTGTGCCCTGCGATGGATTGGCACCCTGTCCAGGGTGTACCCCGCCTCGTGCCCTAAGTCTCCTGGGATAGGCTCCAGGCCCCCCGTGATCCTGAATACAGGCTAAAGTGGTATAAATGATGAGTGAGTAAGTGAGTGAGCATCATGTACAACTGCACATAATAACACCTGAATACTTAGACCATCCTAAACTTTGATAGTGACAGTTACCTGACGAGCCAAACCATCGTGTCCTCCCAGATTTTTAAGCCATTCTTAAACGTTCACAATTTTTACTGCTAATGATTTCACTGACATGAGCTTAATTGAAGTAAATCCGTCCTTTCTGGAGTGCAATCCCAAAGTTCCTACCATATACAAAAATGTTTGAAAGGCTGTGAATAATTTTCATGTTCAAAGATATGCACATCCACATGTACAGTACTAATCTGCAGTCATATACTGTGGATGCAAAGTGTCTATGCTCCCTTCTAAAAACTGCAGGTTTTTGTGATGCAAATAATAGTAATTATGTCATATCCTTCTCCTGTATCAAACCTAAACATTTAAGTGAAAAGCAAATGTACATGTTTTGGGAAATAAGAATAAAAAAAGACAATTATTTGGTTGCACACTGTAAGTTTTTTTTTTAAACGTGTTTCCTCAGAATTATCCAATGATATTTAAACATAATGTGAACAATTAATTATCATAAACCTGTGTAGACATTCTCCATTCACTGTACACACAGAAACTGTTCACTAGTCATATATTCATAAACTGACAAAAAGCCCCGAAAGGGATGCATAAGAGAAAAAATTGGACATGGGTGTAAATGGTAATCAGCAGGTATAAAAAAGAGTTGGTGGGATTGGAACTGAGGAAAAACTGGAAGTAAACAGGAAATTGTTGAAATTGTTAAGTCTTTGATCTGTGTGCATACAACTGAACTACATTCAATCCATCCTTCTTTTTAAATAAAAAAAAGCACATGCTAACTAATTTCATTTGAATCTATTAGCACCCCAACCCTTCTTTTGATTAATGGACCTCCAGCAGTTGATGAATGCTCAGAAAATTGGGCAGGAACAAATTAAACAGGAACAGAAAACAAGCTCCAGTAAATGAATGTGCATGTCGGAGCAGCTAAGGAGAGGAGGTGTTCCTAGCAGGCACGTCCTCTGGAGCAAAAAGCTTGGCCCCTTGGGCCACACACTCTGCTGTTGCTCGGCAACCATCAATTGCTATTGAGACAAGAGACGAGATGCACCATCCTCAAATAAGGGACAAACCCCCAACGTCCGTCTTTTTTTTTTCGTGACCCAGTGTGTGTGTGTGAGTTTGCATGCAGGAAACAGTGTGAGTGTGCCAGACCATGGGCTCGGGGCTAGATTTGTATCTAGAATGGCAGGCTGTCCGTCCACACATGAATATTTAGTAAATGTAAAAAAGGGCAAACATGAAGACATGGGGAAGAACAGGGATTAGATCTGCTGTGATCTGTCCCCCTTGTTCATATACAGTATGTGCATGTATAAACTATATTTCTTTTTATACAGTCTTTGTACATCACAGGAATTCTAATAATTGTTAAACGATTATCAATAATGTTATGAAACTAACTGTCAGTCACCAGCATAAAACTACGTTTGATTGAACTACACTGATAACATGGACATTTTTCAGTCCAAGAAGGGTATGTGTTGAAGGACCAAATAACTAATTCAATAAACAAACAAATCATAATCTGCTGATAAGAAATTGGATTTGTAGAACTGTTGTATAAAAGCAATATCACACTTGAGGTCATGATGTTGTACTGAATATCATCACAGCTGCGTTATCTTCAGTATGCGCCTACACTGTTATATCTTTAGGGGGAGTTACAGCTCCACTAAGCAGGCACCTGCACCAAAACCTCACCCTAAATTCGTCATCGGTAACCAATAGTAGGAAACATTTTGTCTCTTTTACAAGCAGAAGTCACACTTTTGTGTGAAATGAAACATACGAGTGTCATGAATAGGAATATACTGCACATTCAAGGGTATTCAACAAACAAAGTACGCCTCAGTGTGACCTTCCATTTTAAACATACGTTCAATGCACACATACTGTATGCCTGCAATTCAGCTTCAATTATTTTCTCTCACTCTCAGTTCACACATGCACGCACACACACACACACACACACACACTTACAGAATAATCCCGAGATCTAGGTGGGTGGGTCTAACTGCATGTTTCATAAAGCTAAAAAGCTTTATGGAAATGAGAAATTCATCGTTTTTTTTCATCAATCTCACATTTTAGTTTGACACACCAGAGTTATTACTCTACTAATTAGCTCCGGGGTCATTTCAGGAAAAAAAAAATTAAATCAGACCCTGATTATAATGAGAAAATGATGATAGGTTCATTAAATATGATGACGGCACTGATTAGCTAGAGACTAAGGAGGTTTATTTTCAATACCCAATCAATGAGACAGAGTGAGATAGAGAGCGCGAGAGAGAGAGAGAGAGAGAGAGAGAGAGAGAGAGAGAGAGCACAAGGGATGAAACCAAAACATACAGAGAGAAGCATTAAAAAAAACATCATGCCTTTTTATTGCATGTAAACATCTTTATCAACTTTAGCAATTCCATTAGCAATAGCTGTAAGCTAGGGTAAACCGACTGTTGAATGAAGATGGCTCGTTTAGAAAGTGAATAGCAGAAGACTGGCAGCTGTGATCTTATCTAACATCCTAATTACTGGCTTTTATTTGGACAGTCTCATTACAGCCAATAGAACAGCAGCTCAATTTTCTCTGTTCATAAGATGATTTGAGCAGGACTTAATGCACACAGATTCCTAATCCCTGGGCCCTGACTTCTCTGCCTATTGATTGATATGGATGACCAGGCCACATAAATACATTGTGAATAAAACAGAGGGGTTCAGATGAAGAACACGAATTAAAATTTAGTTGAATGTCATAGCTTTATGTTTTCATATTTTGCAAAAACAACCTTCTTGATATTAGGAGGATTGTGTGTGTGTGTGTGTGTGTGTGTGTGTGTGTGTGTGTGTGTGTGTGTGTGTGTGTGTGTGTGTGTGTGTGTGTGTGTGTTTAATCCACTTCCACTTTTTAATAGACAGCTTGTTTGGTGTGTTTGTGTGTGTGTGTATTCTGGAGGTCTGATGCAATCTCTCTTTAAATCTTCCTTGGCTGCCGGCTTGCTGATGTCATCACATTAAACTGAACCTGATGATGGAGGTGAATAGCCTTCCTCCTGCTCTCTCTCTCTCTCTCTCTCTACCCTGTAATCTTGTATAGCTCTCTCTTGTCAGCACTCATCCTGCAGCACACAGATCTCCAGGACATCTAAAAATCCTGAAACAGGAAAGCCAGCAGCAGAATTTCCTCCCTTTCTCTAGCATTTATTCGACATTAAAGCAACATCGCAGCACCATCCACAGGGGAACCACAGTACACTGGACAAAAGACTAGACGCAGCCATTGTTCTTCGAGATACAAACATTGACTGTGTCTTTGTGTGTATTTGTGTGCGTATGTACAAGTAAGAGACAAAGTGCCAGAAACAGAAAAAAAAAAGAAAAACATACAGTATAATATCATCAGGAGGACAAGCGAAAGGGAAAACAGCTCCATGTATGTGTATCCGCATTTATGACAGTCTCTATGGCACATCAGTCACATTGTACTGGAAAAGATGACTGTTTATTCCTTGTATAATAGGAGAGATCAAAAAAATCAATGTTAATGCTTGTGTTGAACCTGGGATCATCCCTCTCCCAGAGCGAAACATTAGAGAATTCACTACTGTGCTGCAGCTTACACTGACACCAGCTCACATGTGCCTGACCCTTCAAATTCACAAAGTCAAGTAGTTGAGATTTTGCAGAAACGTGCTTTGCATAACACAGATAAGGCAAAAAAAAATCAAACCAGTTGATTAGTCCATTAAGGGATATCAGTAGTATTTTGTGAGCTGTGAATCGGTCAGTTTTGTATGTGACGCTAGATCAGATACATATCCGATACTGTACAAGGTCATATCACAGGGCCATATGTCCGTTACAAGGTCATATCGGATTGAATAAGAATGATCAGACCTGAATTCATTTGCCCGTTCATCAGCACTGTAGTTCACAGCAGTGATACCAACAGCTAAAAATGCCCCCATTGACTGAAATGAATGAGCGGTCACACAAATATGACGTGTTTTAACACAAAGACGCATCAATTTGCGCATGCATACCATTTCAGAGGACCAATGCATCAACATTACTGGTAATTATGAATGTGAACTGTGATGACATGCGAATCTGATCTGATCTAAACATTGGAAGTAAACAATGTGGCTTGTACTGTGAACGTAGCATTATACTGAATACTCACGTATAATATAGTCAAGTGTTGAGGTGTACTGCAATTTAGTCACCCAGTAAGCATCTGCACAGTAGAAATATCAGCTCAAAGGACACTGCGATATAAAATGCTGAGAAATAATAATCCTCTTTAATTCAAGGTGTGCATACTTTTAAGCCACTCTATGTGTATAAGTAGAAGAATCACACCAGCATGCGGGCAGCAAAGGCCTCTTCAACTACCTGTTTGGAGTCATGATCTTCAAGTGTCAATCAACCCATTTGACCTTAGAATGAACACTATCTCTTAGAAAAGATAACACGTTCTTGTTGAGCACATTCCACGCCTTGACCTCATTCCTGACATCCTTGAAAAGTCGATTCCCACATTTGACTTTCTAATGTGCATCATCATTTAGATTCTGTATCAGAATCCTGGCACTTCCTCCATTTTTCTACGCACATAAATGAGGAAATTGAAAAAAATTTATATCTCTAACTTAAGGGCATTTATATATGTTTATATCTCTAACTTAAGGGCATCCTGTATTTGCATTTCAGCACTTGACCTGGCATAGAGATCACATGCTATTACAGTGACGGAAAAATAAAGAGACAGAAAGGGAGAATGTGAAATCTTTACCTCTGATATGACCTTGAAACAAAGACCTGAAATGTCCCTGCTAATTTTCCTAAGGAAGCAGGCGTCTTTTTACCACGTCAGATGAGATGTGGGCAGCATCACCTCCTGGGACTGCTGCTTATGAGAACGGAATGTGACAAACTCTGAAAGCACCAGTTAATAATAGATTTACTAATTGTGTTTGCTGAAAGTTTTTTTTTTTTCCAACTCCACTGTGCATGTTTTTTGCATATCTCGCACCAAATTGGGTGTGGTGTGGGGGTGGTGAAGGGGGTGATAGTTTTTGAAATGGCATGCCGCTAACAAATGACAACACTTGAGTGCTGGATTTTCTTCATAAAGATATGTGGATGACAGCTAACTAATGAGATGTGCCTCTGGGATTTAGACCACCATCACTCCATAGAGAAATAGCCTCATGTCATGTAGGATTTGACCGCAGTTCCTTACCACCTAAAATAGCTCTTTCTCAAAAGGGAATGGCCTGCCATAGCTGTTGTATTAAAGAAACAGCGATAAGGCTCACTTAGAGAGTGAACATCTGAAAAATTATATTGAAGGTCAGGAGGTCAGTTCTCAATGGACTTTACCCACAGATTAGTATAGACTTCAGAGTAGTAGACTTTCATAGTGGCTCTATATCAAGTATATCAGACAACTCACATAATTCATTTCAACTGGAACAATCTCACTTCTGACACCAATAGGCGTTCAAGAGAATCGCTAGACTTGGTCCTGATGACAAAGCACAACTTAACAGTCTAATTGTGTTTCTCGAGTAGAAATCTCTACAGCGTACAGGGACCTCCAAAGAAGCCGAGAAAGTGAGGAAAAAAATCTCCATTTGAGTGAACATGTCCTGGAGTATAATGGCCCATTTGAAAGGGCATGATGGAAAAGCATATTTTTACATATCCACTGAAACATTATTGTGCTCCATTTGAGTGTGTCACTGTCTGTGAGAAAGAGATTTATACCAAGTCCTGAAGACTTTAAGATGCAGCATGTCTGTTTTCATTTTTCCTTATATACATTTTTTTCTTTCTCGCCATAACTCATGTGGATCATACATCCTCTCTTTATAGTATTTTCTATGTGAATAACATGACCACCAGGGAAATTCAACAGCATTTAGAGGAGGTGTAATGTAAAGCTATTATCTATTTTTTTCATTTACAAGTGACACTAATAAAAGTAATCCCATTTATTCATCTACTGACATTGTACATTTCCCCAGCAACTTCATTTCTGCTTCTAATCAGTCTCTACCAGACTCCCCGTGCCCCTTTCTGTAAACCTCTCTAGCTAATGTAACTGAGTAAGGTAGGAAACTACACATCAGACCAATGATGATGTCGTTCCCATCAAGGCACTCAAGTAGCTGTTTATACAGTATGTAATTAACAACAGTAGCCACATAATAAAAGTTTAGTAAATGTAGTTTTATATTGCAGAAAAATCATAAAAGCTGTAAGGATGCTCTGTAAGAATACGCTATTGGGTCTTTTAAGGTGGATTTCATTATTTAAAAAAGCTTTAGTAAAACAACAATGATGCTGATACAGGAGTGGTGTACCTACTATTCATAAATGAATGCTGCTATTGTCTTGCCAGGTTCATACCCACACTTTTATGAAGCATAAAATACTTTCCATTAGAAAACATTTTTTTTTTTAAATCCTGTGAGACTATACTCCCAATCCACACGTCTATTCTCACCTAGTATTCATTAGCGTATTTGCATTTGCCCATATAATGAATATGGTTACACCCTGAGCGCATTATTTTATTATTATTATTAATAATAGTAATAATAACAATAATAACAATAATAATAGTTATTATTATTATTATTATTATTATTATTATTATTACAATCACTGCGCTATTGTTCTGGAGAAAAATTATTTCAAGTTATTATTAAGAAGAGTGTGAGAGTAAAAAGCATCTGCTAATAAAAGAGGGACAGAGAACAAATAAGTGAACAGCCATGACTGTCTTTCTTAAATGCACGTCATACAGTATATGACAAAAACATACATTATAGGAACATGCTCACTTTGACCTCAGCCCGCAGGGACACTACTACAGTATGCTACAGCAATAACAGGAATTAAATTGCTCAATATCACTCCTATTATATATATCCTGGCTTTGTACCCCTTTAAGTTAATGAGAAATGTTCCCTTCTGGAAAACATGCACATCTTGTCCCGCACTCTTCACTCATTCACATTGGACATTCAGGTACCTATCTCCAATCGTGTTCGATAGCTGCTCAAGTTCCGCTCTTTTTCAGCTCCGGGGACAACTTGCCACATCTCACAGGGCCAAGTTGTCCTCTCTGCTCAACAAATTAAAACAGTTCTGCCTTCAATACATGAGCTTAGAAAATGCAGCCTATATTTACCTGGAGTTATTGAATCAAGAAAAACGGGTCACTGGTGACTCGGGAGGTTGAAGCCCTGGGTTACTGATCAAAGGGTAGAAGAGTCTGAGCCCTGACACTGCTGGGTGGGTTGCCACTGTTGGGTCCTTGGGCAAAGCCTTTAACCTTAAATAATATACAACCCAGACATTGCATGCGGTGTGGGCATCCTAAGCCCAGTTACAAAATGGAAAAAGAGGAAAGCCATCCCACATAAAACCTGTGCCAGACCTTGTGTATTGAATATTCCGATGTAGCAACTCCTTGGAGGAAAGGGACAAATCCCAAGAAAAAAAAAATCAAGAAAAACATGCAACATAGCGGTGTAACAGAACTCCACTATACGTAATTGTTTACTTCTCCAAATGTTGTCTATATCTGTGTTTAGATTCAGAATCTAACTTTCTTTTTCCTTTCTTTTTTCCTTATACAGTATATAAAATAGTAATATAGATAATAACATAGAACTGTTTTTATTCCCACCACAATACAAACAACCAAACTATAAACAAACTGTAACCTAATTTAAACCATGGTAGCCCTGGCCAGTCAGTTATTAAGGCCTAATAAATGAATGCTGTAAATGCATCACCATTGAGTTCTCATATGGCCTTCTGGTCATATCCAGTGGGATCCCATGGCCATTGCATTCCCCTGGTTCCAACCAGATGGGACAATAAAGCCTTATAAACAAAGTCACCAATGTGAGAAATACGCCAAATAGGAGAGAAATCAAAAACTGATGTTTTCAGTAGAACAAATGGAGCAAATGGTGTTTCAGCTGGAAAGTCTTCAAGGAATTTTCTTTCAAAGGGTGTAGGAAGATTACAAAAAGTGATAAATAATGTATAGTTAACCTTGAAGATCAGTGTTCAGTAATGGAGAAACAAACGGATAAAACAGCAGGATTCACAGTCTGTCTTGACTCAGTACAAATAATGGTAGAAATGCAGCCAGATTTCTTATAACCATGAATTTGAGTAAAATACCTTTTAAATTAGTGGATATGAGACTCAGTAAGTATGTGCTCCCTTAAAGAATAATTCAGAAATGTACAGAGAACTAAGCTGGTCTCCAAAGCCCCTGTATTTAACATGTAAAGTCCAGTGAACTTCACTGAGCCCTCATGCTGAACCGAGGTTCCCATTCTTTACTATTATAACCACACAATACATGATTCTCATCCTCCAGGGACTGGACAGAAGGTATCATTTCGCTGTAAATACAGACGCTTACACTTTCATATGATACAAATTGATCTGTGCCTTCAAGGCTCTGGAAGCAATCAAAAGGTGGCGATTGGCAACGTTTTGCTTGCTGGTGCTGTCCAATTCACTATAGTCAACCTTTTCTTCACTTCTTCCACCCCCCCCCCCCCCTATTTTATCTGAGTCCATCATTTAAGAGCAATCACTATCATACAAATGGCTCTTTACCAAAAAAAAAATAAAAATAAAATAAAAAATAAAAAAAATTTATATAATTAATTTGATGGTATTATCCAAGGAGAAGCAACAAAATATTCTATTTAGTAACTGAGGAGCTACAGTAAGCTTGAAAACAGAAGACTGGAAGCTAGAAAGCCTTGTCTAAATTTAACCTTAAACTAGAGAGATACCAGTGTTTATCTTCTTTCCTACCAAATCTGTCCCCTTGAAAAAGTTCTGCTATGACCCTGTCCTTCATCTCATGTATGACAAGGTGTAATTGATAGAGAATTCCTGTGCACTACAATTGCCAATACAGATGGGATTTTTATCAAAAATCATTTTTACCAAAGGATTTGCTTAGTTCACTTTGGTATGCATTACCTCTAGCTAGTAAGGGTCTCCCCGTTTTCATTTTCAAGGGCATGAGCAGTTTCTGTAACAGATTTGATCGTGAAATGACCACCAGCAGCAGTAGCGACTCAAGGAGGGGAAAAAAAGGTAGTTTTTCACTAGAGTTCAGAGTGTGATGAGAGAAATAAACCTCCATGCTGCTGGAGGCATTAATATGTTAATAGTCCTTAAAAAGAAGCAATGTTCACAAAGATTACACCAATCTGCTGCTGTATTTTAAAATCCCATTAAGCAAAACTTTCCCAACGTGAACTGGTGTCATTTGGGAACATTACACTGGCAGCAGAGTTTTAAAATGCATTAATATTTTTACTTAAAAACTGAAATCACTTATAGCCACATTTTGGCAACTCGCCCTGTGGAGGATGTGCTGATGCTTTATTAACTGCCGAGGAATGAGAGAAGAGAAGGAATGTCTGTAATGTAGTGATAGAAAGAAGGTTAAATGCTTCTGTTCATACTGATTCGGCATTGAACAAATATCTACTGTGTGACATTTACAGTATAGTATGGAACCGGCATGTGATGTTTTTCCAAAATATTTTTTTCCTATATATAAATTAATATTAGCCGAATCTGGATACACTTCAACCCTCATTATTTTAAAAGCATTGTTATTTTGTTGCTCTGTCAGAGCTTAATTGCTTTTTGTGTATATTTATATTTAGTCATTTAGTAATTTGACATACAGTTTTGACTTTACAAAAGTTCAAACAGCTGAATGCACAATGATGCACAGTAGGCACATAACTGAATATGAATAAATTAGTCAAAATGAACAATGTGTTCTAAGCAGATATGACTAGAATTCAGATATGACTAGGACATGCATTAGGGAACTGAACAATACATAAAGCAATGTGAGTTCCTTCTTCTTAAGTGACTGTTAGGCAGGGTGTTTGTGATGTTAATCTGTTAGTTTCTTTAATCTTTGGAGAATGCAAAAAAATGATTAGAAAATAGTGTTGGCTTGGTGAGAACAAAAATAATAACTGCATGAAAGGGGATTCAAAGTTCACAGTTTGATGTACTTGAAACCAGTTTTGTAGTGATGTAGTTGATTTTGAGAAACTGTCAGAATCATACAGTAGAGAGCATTTCCACACCTGGGTGACCATGCTACTACTGGGTACTGTTAGGATTCATATATATATATAGGAAATGCAAACCTATTTCGGTTTTGACCGTGTACACTTAATTTTAAAATCTGGACAGAGATACCAGCAAAATAGTTGGAGCACTAAACTGGTGCAGATACTGGCATTGCATTGCACCCTAATGCGCAATATCTGAAGAGTCTAAAAAGATTTATTAGCTATAAACTAGGGTAAGGTAAAACTGGTTTAACTGATGCTAACGTGGTCTAGCACGTTTTATAGAGAGATTTAAAAGCCAGAGATTAGGAAGCATGTAAGGAATAAATGCCAGTGCCGAGATACAAATAAATGACAAAAACGCTTGTTATCAGAAATCCAAGGAGAATTTATGCTACAGTAAAATAAGAAAAACGACATAATCACCATTTATATATTTGTGGTTATGGCATAGCTGTCTGATTATGACCAGACTCATGTTATATCACTCTGAGCTGAACTTTTGACTAAAATGTAAAAAAAAAAAAAAAAAAAAAAGAAAATGGGATTATAAACCAGAACTTACTTTCAGTGTGTAGTAGGATTGATTTATTATTTTAAATGAATATTCATTTATTTGTTACAGATTCCCTATTCTGAGTGGCTGCACAAGGGTCTATAATCAAAACATTAATTTTATATTCTGACTAGACCATTAATAAAATTCACAGCAGCCAGCAGGCAGGGAGTGCAAACGTGATAGAAGTTCAAGATAATAGTAGGCTAATGTGACAGCACATAGAAAAGGCAGACTAAAAGAGTAGTTAAAAAGAGTTAAAGAAACCATGATAAAAGCTTAGGATAGGAAATCAGGGTGGCGTCTCACTGCCTGAGAATGAGGAAAGCGTTGAAGGGCTTGAACAGCAATGCTTGACTTTTCTGGACGAGCTATTGTATGATTGTCATTATTTTTTCTTGTGGTGTTTATTTGTATTCTAAAAATAGTTTTCCAAAAATATGTACCCCTATTAGGTATAGACTAGCTAAGTTAGCTAGCCCGCTATCTCTAAACAGAATGTGAAGTCAGGGGCGCCGTCAGCTGTAATCCTGTATGCATCTGTATGTGAATCAGGACATACCGTATTTATTGATAAAGGCTCAAAGACATTACTGTAAGAGCATCTAGGCCCAGCAATCTCTTTCATGTTTCCTTAGGTGCATGTATTCTTTTGGGTTGACTTTCTAAATAAAGAGCATGGAGTCAGTATCCTGTTTCTCGTAGTTGCTCATGGCTATTGATGGTGGAGTTAATTACCATGCGCTTTTAAAGCTTCCTCTCACATGGTGAGCATCAAAATGACCCAAAATGGCAAAATTTTCATATGTCCTTTCATAGCTCACGTATGTGCAGCACACAAACCACAATCCAGCTCTAAATAGTGTTGTGATTCAACAAGTAAATGGAGGATTCTATCATTTTTACTTAGATTGGTTCACTTGTGTGGGGGTGTAAATATCCTGTTCAAGTGTTCTAAATGCTTTATTAGAATCTGGCTTGAAAAGGTGGACTAGACCCAAAGACAAAGTGTGCGCGCGCATGTGTGTGTGTGTGTGTGGGTGTGTGTGGGCACACACGCACGTGTTCTCTTTTCCATGTTGTTATTCATTTTAAGTGAACATGGAGGCTGGAGCCAAATAACACATAATAGGATCTGATGAGCAAAAGCTCATTGTTGTCCTCATCTTGATCAGCCAAACACACACACACACACACACACACACACACACACACACACACACACACACACACACACACACACACACACACACACACACACACACAATTTGAGTCTGGTCCACTTTTTCAAACACAGTTTTTCTCCCAGTGTTTCACTCTCGAAGGGATCCTTACATGCACACACATTCACAGTGCTCTCTGCATTACAGAGTCTTTTAACACTGCTGCAATGCTGCAGCTTTAAATCTCCTACAGGTCGTCACTTGTTGTGCCAGACTGAGAGCTCCTGAGACCTCAAGTCCCACACCGGAGACAAAACACAGTGACTGCAGCAGCAAAAATATAACAACAGAGGACTGGACAAACGAGGCACAGCGAGAGAGGCAGACAGAGATGGATGATGCTCGGTCTGGTGACATGAGCCTCATAAAAGAGAACAGAAAAAAAGAGGCACACAGAGAATGCAGAAGAAAGAAAAGAAAAATAAACGACAGGCAAGTGGGAGGGAAGGAAAGAAGAGAGACAGGTGTGGCAAAGTCAGTGGAGATGGAGGGACGGCTATTAATGTGTGAGATGAAGGGAGTGGAAGTGGAGGAGACAACGAGAGAATGATGGATGAGAAACAAGTGAGAGGGGAGGAAAAAGCTCACGCAGACAGAGCGCGTGCAAGACACAAAGAGGAGGAGGGACAGGAAAAGTGTGAGCAGTGCAGGAAGGGCTAAAGGAGTGAAAGACAGAGAGACAGAGAGAGAAAGAGAGAGAGAGAGAGCCTAGGTGGTGAACACACACTGGCAGGCTGTCATAACAGTTAGAGTCCAAGAGATCAGACAGGGCAAAATGCAAAGCAAGGGAAGGGACTAATATTAAACCTCAAATGAGTTCTATTAATGGATATTAAAACAATAGTGAACATAATGGATATAATAATACAAAAAATATTAAGTTGACACCTATGTTCAGTTGCATGGATTAATTATATTGATTAATGCATAAAAGATCTTAAAATGCTATATAATAATAATAATAATAATAATAATAATAATAATAATAATAATAATAATAATAATAATAATAATAATAATAATAACAATAATAATAATAATAATAATAATAATAATAATAAATTTTTGTCTGTGGTATATCTGGAGTCCATCCTGGATTGAATGTGATGTATAATTTTAGCCCCCCACCACACAAACACCCCCCCCCCCCCACTACTAAACAAACTGACCTGTGAAAAGAGGAGAGAGAGAGAAACACAGATACTTTTTTTCCGATTTGGCATTCAGTGCCCCCCAATAATTGTTCTGAAATCTTTTCCACACTGACTGACTCTCGCCTCCTATCACCGTCACAGTCTTCAGGGGGAAAAAAAAATCCACTATATATATATATGTATATATATATATATATACACAGGGGGCACAAGACTTATATGTAATTCACACTGTTTCTAGTTCTGCACTGAGTTTTGGTGAGATGAGACCCGTCATGTCCAGTGACAAAGTACGATTTAAAACAATACACGTATCATTGCCTTACTGAAGGGCCGTGACAAAGTCATCTGCTTAATCTGTATTCTGTTCTGCAAATACATACTACACACTTCCTGTTTCTGTTAATATGACACACACACAAAGAATGACGCCATGGTTCAGGCAAGTTAGCATGCGTCTGCTATAAGGCTGGCGCTGAATTATAGATCATACCAAGTTCTTCATTATTAAGAGGAATGTTAGAAGGCAAAGTGCGGTGTACAGAAGCAAAAATACTTGAGGCTAACAGTGAGAGTGAGAAATACTACAGGCTGTGTGTGTGTGTGTGTGTATGTGTGTGTGTGTGTGTGTGTGTGTGTGTAGATGACGCACAATGAATGTGGCAGTAAAAAAGAGAGAGAATATTAAATATATGAAATGGTTAATTTACCATTATAAAATATGCAATGTTGTAATATAACATCAGCTGCTATATTCTCATACTTTTACCACCAGGCATTAAATACTCGTACTTTATGATTCACCATTCCATTTCGAATGGCATTTTAGCTTTCGAAATAAATATTATATGCTTCAGAATGAGATTAATAAAAAGAGAGCTCAAACATGGGAATAAGAGGCAATAACCTGAATACGCAGATGCTGCATATACATACAGTATTAACATACTATTTGCTAAACATACACCGAAATAAAACATTGTGAGAAGCATGCGCATTTGTTTACTGACTGGAGCAAAATTCATTACATCCATGTGGTATTTTTTTAGATCAATTCTAACAGAATTAGCAAGAACAGCAGAATCGCCAGAAGCAGATTGATGGGAAATCTGTCCCGGGACGAGCTTCCCCAGAGTCCCCTTTAATTCACATGTTTATTTTAATTCTGTATATGTGTACACGTGCTTCCAATAATATACATTGTCTCAAAGCTACTTTATAGAAACTGGTGACTGTGGCAAGGTGTCAGGGATGATGATTAAGAAACAAGCGCAAGTATGATGGAGTTTATTAAGAAACAGCACTTCCTAACCATAAAACAGGAACAAAGTCGGCCTCAGGCGTGGACAGGCCCCTCAGCCTCTGTCACGAGTGTGGCTCGAGAGTCCACCCGTCTGCCTCGGGCATGAGCTTAGATTGTGAGGCATTAAGGAATAGTAAACAAGTGTAAAATATGAAACAGAAGCAAAGTCAAAATCCAGTCACGGGTCAGGAGAACTACAAACATCATGAACACTTTGAAGCAAAACTATAAAACTCTAAACCGGAAAAGATTTTAAACTAGAAAACAATAGACTACTCAGTACAGTCTAATGCTAAACAAAGAAGGGAAATTGTCAGAACAAAGTAACACAAGGACTTAAATACATAGACTGGTCAGAGCAAGGGGGAAATATGTGTCACCAACAAATTTCCCTGAGATGACACAGGAAAAAAACCTTCAGAAGCACCCATACACATTTTCGTGACACTTGGTCGTAGAAGAATAAATCATTAAGGACATCTACTCTACGCAGAGTAAAGGCAAACATTACTGTTCTGCTGTATGTTCAAATGTTAGATGTTCAATAGAGAACAATGTAATGTTTATGATTACAGCAGCAGTATCCAGGTTACTACAGTTACTACAAGTTACTACAGTTACTACAGATTACTACATGTTACTACAGTTACTACATGTTACTACATGTTACTACTGTTACTACAGTTACTACAGGTTACTACATGTTACTACAGGTTACTACAGTTACTACAGTTACTACAGTTACTACTACATGTTACTGAAAGTTACTACATGTTACTACAGTTACTACATGTTACTACTGTTACTAGAGTTACTGAACGTTACTACATGTTACTACAGGTTACTACATGTTACTACAGTTATTACATGTTACTACAGTTACTACAGGTTATTACATGTTACTACAATTACTACAGGTTACTAAATGTTACTACAGTTACTACATGTTACTACAGGTTACTACATGTTACTACAGTCACTACAGGTTACTACAGGTTACTACAGTCACTACAGGTTACTACAGTTTCTACAGTTACTACAGGTTACTACATGTTACAACAGTTACTACAGGTTACTACATGTTACTACAGTTACTACAGTTATTACAGGTCACTACAGGTTACTACAGTTACTAGAGGTTACTACAGTTACTACATGTTACTACAGGTTACTACATGTTACTACAGTTACTACAGGTTACTACAGGTTACTACATGTTACTACAGTTGCTACAGTTACTATGATTACTACAGGTTACTACAGGTTACTACAGTTACTACAGGTTACTACAGGTTACTACAGTTACTACAGGTCACTACATGTTACTACAGTTACTACAGGTTACTACAGTTACTACAGGTTACTACAGTTACTACAGATTACTACATGTTACTACAGTTACTACATGTTACTACATGTTACTACAGTTACTACAGGTTACTACAGTTACTGCATGTTACTACAGTTACTACAGTTGCTACAGTTACTATGATTACTACAGGTTACTACAGGTTACTACGGTTACTACAGGTTACTACAGTTACTAGAGGTTACTACAGGTTACTACAGGTACTAGAGGTTACTACAGTTACTACATGTTACTACAGGTTACTACATGTTACTACAGGTTACTACAATTACTACAGGCTACTACAGTTACTACATGTTACTACAGTTACTACAGGTCACTACATGTTACTACAGTTACTACAGGTTACTACAGTTACTACAGGTTACTACAGTTACTACAGATTACTACATGTTACTACAGTTACTACAGGTCACTACAGTTACTACAGTCACTACAATTACTACAGGTTACTATAGGTTACTACAGTTACTACAGGTCACTACAGTTACTACAGGTCACTACAGTTACTACAGGTTACTACAGTTTACTATAGGTTACTACAGTATCCAGGTTAGCAAGCAAAGGTGAGTCTTGGTATGTTGTAATTCCTGACCTCACACACAGAGCAAGTAAAACTACCGCTAGTACCCGTTGTTAACGGTTTTTAGAAATAGTTAAAAGGTTGACCAGCTTTAATGTAATCAGTGATATTATAATTTCAGGTTGTAGCCCAGCTACATGTCTGTCAAATCTGTAGGGCAAAACTCTCTGCCTCACTTTTCAATGCAAATACAAAAATCTGTAAATTTGAGTGTTTTCTGCTAGTCAAATACACTCGCTGTTCAGTAATTAGAGAGTGAAAAAAATAGATTGGATATAGATTAAGTTTTGTCTTAAAACAACTCCAACACATTAAAATTCACTTATACCACTTCAGCACTGTTATGTCAGTGATGGTAATATTAAGCAATCCCAGAGAAAATATTCAGTTTAGCTTTATTAATTAATATTTACTGGTGCAGGTGTTAAATCTGGCACATAACATCACTTTTACTCAACATTTTGATTTGAGCGCATAACAATGTGCCCTCAGTTCGGTTATTTTATACGCTCTCACCTGTTTGCCATGTTTTTATCTCATAGTGACGTTCCACATTACTGCTTGTTATTAGCATAACAAGACGCATTTAGCTACACCTACCTCAAGGGAAAACAAGCTATATTTGTAATAACTGCAATAACTTGTAAATATCGAAGGACTGGCAAAGTTTCATTAAATTCTGTCTTACAAGTTTTGCGAGATGCTGTGATAAAATCGGGTGAATAGTCATACAGACAGACATACAAACATACAGACAGACAGACAGACAGACAAACAGATTTTTTTCTGATCCTGGTTTCTGGTCCACCAATATGTGAAATGAGAACTTTAAAAGAACAATGAAAAGACAAAACCTTTCGTTTATTTACATACTGTAGATTAGTTCCAACTCCAAAAACTCTTGATCATGACTAGAAATTAACTAGCTTACCGTACTTACTAGCCAATGAGGCTTGCTCTATCAACTGTTTTTCTTGTTTTTTTTTTCCTCAACCCACTACCCAGAACACCTTACACTGATACAGTTTTCCATTTGATATATTCATTAATCATTTATTCCATACTGTCGAAAAACAAACACACAGTGACTCATTGATGTGTGTGTGAGTACAAGTAATTTTCAACCCTGCTGAACTCATTTTAATTAATAAACACACTTTAGTCTGGTGTGTTTCATCATTTCCCATCATTCTTTAAAAGTGACCATCTTAACAAAAGCTTTGTAAGCAAAGTCATTTTTAAGTCTTTCTTAAAATATCAACCCCCCTCCCCCCCTTTTTTTAAAACCATGATTAAAAAAAAATCATTTTAAGACATTTATATTGGTGTACAACAAACTTGAGAAAATATAGTTTTCAAAAAATGCTTTTTGTCCTTTTGCCACTTTTGGCTGGGGTCACATAATGTGACCTCACATAAGAAGACAATCTCCTGGCTACGCTGCAGGGTCATGGCTCAGTAGAAGCTCATTTGCATAGACACTGAAACAAAACATTTAGGTGAATACTCACTGTCTACTTTACTGGGAACACTTGCACTTTAATTCAATCAGTTTTCTAACTACTTTCATCAACAAGAGCTTTGCTGCAAACTTACAGTACCATAGAAAGAATTCTAAATAACATCATAAATGGGCTGCTGTGTGCTTAGTAAACTAACATGAGTAAATTTTAGCCATTATTCGTGCACAGGTGGGGGTTAATTTCTATCCCCGTTCCTAATCCAGTTAAGCAGAGTCAGTATACTGCTGGGTGTCCACCTCAGGAATTACACAGTGCTCGTCTGAATTGGAAAGCTCTGCCTTAATTATCACTGAAAAAACATGAAACAGGTTTCATATTAGCAGCAGCGGCCACACCGAGAACACACGGTGACCTTTGATGTCTGCCTCTGCCCCATCACCGGAGCCAGTAAAGCCATGCTGAGGGTGCTCTACCATCAAGCCAATTAGTGCAAATGCTCGTTAAGCTTTTAACTGAGACCCAGCGGAGTGTGCTGAATGCTTAAAGAGGCGTGGGAGCATGGATGGAGGACAAATCATTATATAGACGACCAGCATGATCATATTGAATGATTCGAAATGATGCTCATCTTTGTTTTCTTTCTTTTCCTTTTTTAAAGTGGATAGGTATGTACTATAGGGCTTTATACTAGAATAATTGATAACACAGATGAGCGTACGCTCTCTCGCGCGCGATTTCGTTCTCTCTCTTCCTCTCTCACACACAGCTTTCTAAAGACCCAATGGGAGTCATATATCACTTCATTCTCCAATTTTGCCTCCGCTCCATCACCAAATCACCAAATCTCTTCACTGGCTGGAAGCCAGCACCCTCATTCTGGATAATTAAGAGCTGAAGTGGCTGATTGGTTAAGCACATTGCGGTAAGATGCTAGTTAGACGCATTGTTGCACCAAGACAGTGAGACAGAATGTTTGTTTCTGTTCAATTGTTCTAAAACAAAGAGTCCACATAGCAAATTATCACTTGTGCCTTTGTGTTAGTTCAGTAGACTGGAACATCTTTATTCAAGACTAGAACTGCAACAAAATATATTAGCAGAAAGATCCTCCTCTAGGCTTAAGATGTGCTGAATGGAAATGAGTTTTATTTTATTTTTTTTGTTCTCCAGAAAGCATCAGTCAATTAGTTAATGAATTAGCGACTGAATTAGCATGAGCAGATTGCTGCCTGGTGTCAAGTGTAGTGGCACGCACAAATGCGCACTCACACACAATGCACAAATCCCTGAAATGCAGCCTCCACTGACCCTTGAACATCTTGACCATTACCATGTGCCATCTCCCACCAGTGTGTGTGTGTGTGTGTGTGTGTGTGTGTGTGTGTATGTGTGTGTACGTGTGTGCGGGGGAGAGAGAAAGAGAGATAGAGAGAGAGAGAAATTGTTGGGAAATTTTAAACCACAGCAATTACTTTTTTTTATGCAGCATTTCTTGCCTAATTTGTCTAGCATGGAAATTGGCTAATTGGCGTTCCCGAATTGCCTGTAGTGTGTGAATGAGTGAGTGTATGTGTGTGTGCCCTGCGATAGACTGGCACCCTGTCCAGGGTGTACCCTGCCATGTGCCCTAAGTCTCCTGGGATAGGCTCCAGGCCCCCCGTGACCCTGAATACAGGATTAAGCGGTATAGATGATGAGTGAGTGAGTGAGTGAGTGGAAATTGGACTGGTCATAGCACTTACAGTGGGAGCAGTGTGTATGCCTGTGTGTGGTCTCTGAAGGACAGATTTAAGGATGCTGCAGATTTAAGGATGCTACAATTCACCAACATATACAGTACACCAAGTAAATGAATGCAACTCCACATTCACACTATCAAGCAGCAGTTTGCTTGTACAGTGATTTGGCTTTGGTAGGCATAACGTCCCAATGTTGCTCCTTGTGGGTGTGTATGTCCAGCTTTGCGAAGCAGTATATATCCTCTATAGTTTATGATTCATTCATTCATTCATTCATTTTCCATACCTTTTATCACGTATACTGTAGAGTTGATGGGTGTCCTGGAGGTGTGAGGGAACTATGAGAGTCAACGATCCACTGTGGCCATGCACAGCTGATAAATTTACCATCAATTAAACAAGGCACTAATGTGGCAACAGTTTGACAAAAGCTAGCTAGCTGTATATACTGTAGACTCATCAGAGGCAAAAACAAGGTGTTTTACTTCCTTCATTTTCTGCTTAACGTGTCTATACATAGTCCCTGCCAAGCACTTTGAGCTACATATTAAACTCGAAAGAAAGACAAAAAAAAAGGTTCTCGGTTGATTAAAATGCAAAGGTATCTGTCCTATGACTGTGAGATTAAACCACTTGGAAATGTTTTCTTTGTAAAAAGAGAGATACAAAGAGCAAGACACTCAAGTACTGGCATTGCAATGCTGATGTAGTTTTGCATGCTGTATCTATGCTCCCTGCTTTAATTATTCAACATCCCACTTAACTGTTCAAGCCCACCTGACTTAATCACTCATGAACAGGCAGCTTCCCCTCCGGCTACACACACACCACACACACACACACACACACACACACACACACACACACACACACACACACACACACACACACACACACACACACACACTGTACACTGGCATAATCAAAGTTGGGAAGAGGGCTGGCAGAGATGGAGAGATGGAGAGTGAGAAAGAGAGTGAGGAGTCAGAGCAGATGTGGCAGTGTTCACGCAGCAGCTAGTGCAGTGTGTTAAATGTAGAGGGGCAGCCAGCATGTCCAAGTAAATAGATGAGTGGCCTGCTCTCTCAATTCTCCATTTCCATAATTTTATTTATTTATTCATTTATTTATTTATTTCTGCACCCAATCCTCGCCTCTGTTCCTTTTACTAACGTGACATTTACGGTATGTTCTTGCACTTTTCTTTTCCCTCTATCCTTCCATCTTTCTCTTCACTGTTTTGTCCATCACATTCGAAATGGACTCTTTTCCATTCCAGTCAGTACGTCGATTATAATATATTCTCCCTTGTTAACCTTCGTTAATTATTAATTTCTTATAAGGTTACTTTAAGTACGAGGTGAACATTTCAATTACAGGAAGAGTCAATCCAATACAGTGGGGAGGGAAAAGATGAGCAATTAAGAGGAAAGAAGGACTCAACATAAGTGCATGAACCAAAAGAAAAAAAAAGACAGAAGTGAGGATGAGCATACAGGGGAAGAGAAGAGACGAGAAGAGGATTC
Source organism: Clarias macrocephalus (assembly GCA_011419295.1). Classification (NCBI taxonomy): domain Eukaryota; kingdom Metazoa; phylum Chordata; class Actinopteri; order Siluriformes; family Clariidae; genus Clarias; species Clarias macrocephalus. The sequence continues at coordinate 83,907 of JAAGKR010001917.1, forward strand.
ATCTTGAGCTTTTTTTTTTTTTTTTTGGGGCTCAATCAGTGAGGAGATAGTCGGATTTGACCAGCTGAAGTACAGTCCGAGCCTCTCCTCAGGGGACAGATTTCACAGCAAGAGAAATAGACACAGACATAGAAAAAGAGAATCCTTCCATTCACATTCCATTACACTCAGTTTCACACATACCATTTCAAAATCCCTGCAGTCACACCACTCGCATAGATGGAGGTCAAACATAGTCCTGGACTAGTGGGCAGGTTTGACTGATTTGCACTTCATCAGTGCATGGCAATAGGTTACTTGCTCCATCTCACACTTAATGCCATGACAGGAGGTATTATCTAGTATTATTAGCAGCAAAGGTTTATCCACCAACATGATGCAAATTCTGAGACAAGTTAAATGTTTTGGCTTGAAACATGACCATTGCTGCTTCTTTCTCCAACAGCATCATGTCTGATTCACAAATATCCCACTTTATATCTGAGCACACTTTAAAATGTGATACTCGATGTACCAGTCTCTGGAGGAAAAGTTGCTCATGATGTCTGTGTCAGGTCTAGCAAGTTATTGTTTCTATAGTAACAGCTCATTCAGAGGGCAGACGTTCCATATAATTAAATCTAATAATAAACCAATTAAAAAAAAACACACACATTGCTATTTAGCAATGAAAACTCTGTAATCACTGACATTGTGAAGCTTGTTGTTTACTTATCAGCCTACCACGTGGTAAGTTTTCTGTAAGTGGAAGGTCTTTTGATTTCTCTCTTTTTTTGGCGTTAAGAGAACAAGAGAAACAGGTTTGCTATGAAGAAAATTATAACAAAAACGCAACTGATATGTTGATATGTGGATGTTCCAAAATATTAAATGCAACTGTAAATGGTTCGAAAGCACAACAGAATTCATCCATTAAAAACATGATCACCATGTTATACTGTATGAGCAATAAATCTCACATATTGTTATTACATGCTTTGTGTCAGGCAGCGTCACACCACCTATAACAGCACACACCTTTGTGTTTTATTCCTTGCCAATAAAGATGAATTTTCAGAAAAATAAAAACAAGCGCTTGGGGTGTTACACATCCA